>CAUYLG010027847.1:0-138268 GCA_963573385.1 Cacajao melanocephalus | reverse complement strand
TGAAACCCTGTCTCACTAAAAATAAAAAATAGCCAGGCATGGTGGCACATGCCTGTAATCCCAGCTACTCCAGGGGCTGACGCACAAGTATCACCTGAACTCAGGAGGCGGAGGTTGTAGTGAGCCAAAATCATGCCACTGCACTTCAGCCTGGGCGATATTGTGAGACAGAGTGTTGCTCTTGCCCAAGCTGGAATGCAATGGTGTGACCTCAGTTCACTGCAACCTCTGCCTCCTGGGTTCAAGTGATTCTCCTGCCTCAGCCTCCAAGTAGTTGGGATTACAGGTGCCCGCCACCATGCCAGCTAGTTCTTCGTATTTTTAGCAGAGATGGGGTTTCACCATGTTGGCCAGGCTGATCTTGAACGCCTAACCTCAGGTGATCCACAACTTTTGGCCTCCTAAAGTGCTGGGATAAAGGTGTCAGCCACTGTGCCCCACCTTGCCTTTTTACTCTAAACCTGAATTTGTCACGAAGGGGCTTAGAAGCTAGCAGGGATTATTACTATTATTTTCCAAATGAGAAAACAAGCAGCAGAATCAAATAATTTGCCCATAATCATTCAACTATTACACCTGGCAGAGCCAGGATTTGAACCAGGTCTGCCTGAGTCCAGGGCCCATTTCTATTGTAAGACTCCATGCTGCCTTTTTGAAGGAAGACTTGTGGATTAGGGTTCACAGCTGCCTCTCCACTGCAGAAGTCTAATGGAAGTGTTTCCAACTGCTACCCTTGATCTCTCTTGACCCTCACACATGATAACAAGCCTGGATGAGGACAGAAAGAGCTGCTGCACAGCCCCACTTTGCAGCCTAGTGACACGTCCAGCAGGCTAAGGACATGAGCTTATCCAAAAGTGACTGCCAGCCAGAGTCCCTCCAGTTGGAATTCCAGTGGTGTGTGGGGTGGGTAGGGCAGCACACGCTGCCTATGATCATCAGCGCTCTTGTTCTGCTTCCTCTTCTCACCCACCCCACCCCTGCCAAGTCCTTCCTTGCCCTTCAGTTGTGAGCCTTTGAGAGGTCTTGGGCTCAGAAAATCTCTTTCAAAGAAGACTTCCTGACAGAAGGTAAGTGCAGGCCAGTAGCAATGAAAATGCTTTGAAATCTTCCTTTAGGCCGCAAAGAGTATGAGCTGAAGTGGCTTCCAAGATGATTTGAGCAAATCATTCACATAGAGAAGGTGTCATTAATACACAGTAGGGGGTTTATTTCCTCACATCAATGGCACTGAAAGGGTACTCAGAAGTAATCAAACTTTGCACGGTTAGGAATGATAGATCTTTTGCTTCCTTAGCCTCTCTGCAAAAAGTACAGAAGCAATAATGTGGATTAAAATTAAATATGCTATCAAAAAAAAAGAAAGTACTTTTCATATGAGAATGACCCAGATCAGATTTAATTTCTCAATCTCAGAAATGGGGTTCAGAGGGGGGAGAATGAACCTCACTCATACCTTTTCCTAAAAGCTCCATTAAGGAAAAAGGCAAGTTTGAGCAAGATTTCTTTTTCTGAACATAAAGTGGGGTTTAGAGTGTTTGTTTCTTTAGGATGTGTGTGTGTGTGTGTGTGTGTGTGTGTGTGTGAAGAGGAAGTTGTCTTAACAGGAACTTTTGTTATGAGAAATGTGCACACTATTGAAAATAATACAACTAAGAAAAACTGAAGTAGAAAAGTATATCATCTATTAGTCAAACTTCATATAAGTAAATCTATATTTACACAAGAAGTAATTAGAGAGTTATTATTTAATTTTTTGTTTGAGAGAAAGATTCATGTATAGAATTTCTCTACATGCCAAGATCCTAATTGGGCATCCATGCTTTGAGATTTAGGAAGATTTAATTTACACTCACATTTTTAGGCACACAAAGCTTTTGAGAAAAAAAATTACCAGAAATAAAGATGGAATGAATACAAATAAATTTTTAACAGGTCTTTCTGTGTAAACAAAGAAAAGCCAAGTTACGGATACAGTAAGAAGCCAATATTGAGTTAATTTATCTAGGTTACCTTTAGTTGCTGCCTTGATTAACTTTCTGTCACCCCACCACATGCAAATGACACATATCTTAAACAGGGTTGCCGAGAGGGAGTTCAGAAAAAAAAAATTGCTTAAGAAGATTGGTAGATACTTTGGTATACAAAAAGTAATTGTCCCAGGTGATTAGTGTTTATTCATTCAAGCTTCCATCATTAAAGATTAGTTCTTGGCCTACCCTGTTTAGCCCAGCCCTTACCAATAAGCTGCAGTTTAAAGTGGTAAATACGCAAGTGGCTAAAATTATTGCATAATTTAAAAAATTTCAAATGAACTTAAACTTACCTTGTTTCAAATTAGTCTAAATAAGTTAAATGTCAGTATAGAGATGACAATGTTATTTAGGAAAGAAATTCCAGAATCAGAAAGAAGGGTGGTTGGGGTGCTTTTTTTCTCACTAGATTTGAAGGTTGCCTTTGAGACAGAAAGTAGAAAATAAACTTTTTTTCATGGTATGGTGGACACTGTTGGTTGCCAACTCTTCTTCCTTTTTAGGCTATCATTCTCAGCTCTCTTAAAGCCAGTGTAGATATGTGACCCAGTTCTGGCCAATGATACATGAGGGGGAGTCTGCTGGGGTGGGAGGAAGAGTTTACTTCTGGGAATGATTTTTATTGCTGACTGAAACAGGTAAGGGTTCAATACAATTGTACGAGGATGTAATCTTGGAGTTGCAGCAGCAATATTATTACCATGAGATGAACATTCAAGACTCTGAGGGTGTCAGTGTGGAGAAAACAACTGATCTTTAATGGCATTGCGGAGCCACTTCCCAACCCCAGAGCCATCTATCGCCAGATACATGTGTTAATTGCTTAAGCCGCTGTTTGGCATGTGTTCTGTGACTTGCAGCTAAATGTATCCTGGTGGATACAACAGACCTGGCAAAGGAAAGGATTTTTTTTTTTTTTTTGAGTCAACATCTTACTGTTTCCCAGGCTGGAGTACAATGGTTCGATCACAGCTCACTACAGCCTTGAACTAACTACTGGGCCCAAGTGATCATCCTGCATCAGCTTCTGGAGTAGCTGGGACTACAGACACACACCACCACACCCAGCTACTTAAAAAAAATTATTTTTGTGGGAGCTTATGAACACAAAGAAGGAAACAATAGACACTGGGGTTTACTTGAAGGGGAGAGTGGGAGGAGGGAGAGGAACAGAAAAGATAACTATTGAATACTGAGCTTAATACCTGGGTGATGTAAAAATATGTACAACAAACCTCTGTGACACCTGTTTATCTATGTTACAAACCTTCACATGTACCTCCAAACCTAAAATAAAAATTGAAAAAAAATTTTTTTGTAGAGACGAGGGCCTTACTATGTTGCCCAGGCTGGTCTTAACTCCTAGCCTTAAGCGATCCTCCCACTTTGGGCTCCCAGATCCCTGAGGTTACATGAGCCACCACACCTGACCCAGAAAGCATTCTTCAACCAGAGCTACCATTACTCCATTTGGTGCCTCTGTGTAACTTAGAAATGGTGCTTGTTCCTCCAGAGGGGTGTCAAGTCCCACTTACCCACTTTGCCGAGTGCCCTTGTGCCATCACAGGTAACTGGGTTCCCTCTTTACAGTTTATGGAAGGGCTGCCTCTGTTCAAAGTTCTCAGGTCGTGGCTGCCAATTCCAAAAGAGGAGGAAAGGGCGATGTGAGTTCCTTTTGCTTTCTGTCACATTGCAAGTGTATATATTGCATTGCTTATATGTACTCTTGCAATGTGAAAATATGTACTTGTAATGTGAAATTGACTGTTATAGTGAAAATTAATTATTCTTCTCTGTTTAATCTACTAGCAGTACTTCATTTGTACACCTAGTATGATGTCATTTAGCCTTCACTTGATGCATATAAGAAATTTACATATTATGTTGGCCACAATTCATAAGATGGTACTATGTCATTTTCATCATGTTTAACCAAAATTTCAAGTTATTAAATACAGCATTTTTATGAAAATATCTAATTAATGTAAACACTATAAAAACTTACTTTTTTCTGCAAAACTGGTAAAATTATTCCACGAGTACGATGATAATGACTTTAAATTTAAGACATGCGAAGTTAACATAAGTCTAACATGACATGTTTTTCCACTCATTAAATATTACATGTTGTTACTATGGGTATTTTCTGACATATAGTAAACTGGAACATGGCAACTAACACTGTATGACAAGATCCAGAATAGTCTTATATTAGACAATCATAAAATATAAACATACACTTTAAAATTCTCCTTGAACTCTTAGATTCATTTGAAAACTTTAACATAGTGTATTTAAGACATCTAGGCTAATACTATACTTTCAAGGATCATTTCAATAATTAGTTGAAACATGTAGGTTGACAGCCTGAATAGACAAAGCAATCATCATAGCTAGACCAGATATGACATAGATGTTAGAACTAGACAGGGAATATTATAATTATGATATTCAGACTACTATATTAATATAATATATAAAGATCAAAGGAATAGAATACATAGCCCAGAAATGAATGCACTCATATACAGTCAATTGATTTCCAACAAAATTCAAATTCAGTTCAGCAGAGAAAATACAGTGTTTTCAACAAATGGTACTGGAACATGACAAAGAAAGAACGAAAGAAAGAATGAAAGAAAGAACAAAAGAAAGAGAAAGAGAGGAAGAGAGAAATAGGAAAGAAAAGGAAAATGAAAGGAAAGGAAAGGGAAAAAGAAAAGGAAAGGAAGGGAAAGAAAGGAAAGGAAGGGAAAGAGGAAGGACCTCACATCTATGCAAAAATGAACTCAAAGAGATCATACACCTCAATGTAAAATGGAGAAATTTAAAACTTCTAGAAGAAAAACAGCATTATGTATGATTTTGGGTTTGGTGATGAGTTTTTGGATAGAAGACCAAAAGCACAATCCATAAAAGGAAAAATATGATAAACTGGACTCATCAAAATTAAAAACTTTGGCTTTTCCACCAAACCCGTCCCCCTCCCCAAAATGCTGTTAGTGGAATAAGGATACAAGCTACAGACTGGGAAACAAGTTCCAAATCATATATCAATAAAGGACTTGCAACCAGAATATAAAGAACTCGTAACAAGAAAAACAACCCAATTTTAAAAAGAGAAAAAGAGATCTGAACAGAATCTGTACAAAGAAGATACGCAACAGCTCTGTGCAACGAAGATATGCAAGTGGCAAATAAGCATATAAAAAGATGCTCATGATAGTCATTGAAAATGCAAATTAAAACTACAGTAAGATACCTCAACATACCTATTAGAATAGCAACTTTAAAAAAAAAAAGATAATTCCAAATGCTGGTTAAAACATGGTGCAACAAGCACGCTCATTCATTCCTTGTAGTAATGCAAAATGGTACAATGAGTTTGTCAGCTTCTTACAAAGTTAAACATACACTTATCATATGACCCAACAATACCACTCCTAGGTAATTACCAAAGTGAATTGAAAACTTGTATTTATAGAAACCTATACATGAATATGTATAGCAGCTTTGTTCATTACCAAAAACTAGAAGTAACTAAGATCTCCTCAAGAAGTAAACAGATGAACATATTGTGGTATATCATGCAATGCAATACTACTCAGCAATAAAAAGAAATGAACTATTGATTCACACAACAACACAGATGAATCTTATATACATTTTTGCTAAGTGAGAGAAGCTAGACCTAAAAGACCACAACTTATTTTATTCTATTAATAGGACATTCTGCAAAAGGCAAAGCTATAGAGACAGATAACCCCGATCAGTGGTTGCCATGTGTTGAGAAGAGGTTAACTGCAAAGGGGCCACACAAGACATTTTTAGGGTAATAAAACAGTTTTGCAAAATACAGCAGTGGTAGAAACATGACTATGCATTTGTCAACAATCACAGAAGGTACATTTATTCTAACTAAGATATAATACATTATAAACCTAAGTGAAATTTACTGTATACAATTTTTTAAAAAATCAACCAGATGTGGAGAGATTCCAGTGGAATGCAGACTGACAAATCTGTGTTACAAATATATGACATAACCTGACTAAAATGGTTGGGAGAAAAGAAGCTGACCTAAGTAACTTTGGGAATGTATTTTAACAGGATGCTGTAAGGCTAAAGCAAAATCAACTGTACATAAATGCTTTTCTTTAATTGGTCACTATGTTTCAGGCAGGGGTATGAGTTAGCAGTTCTGGAACTACTTTACATGTATACTAAGGCTGAACAAATAGGTAAATAAATTGCAGCTAACGGAAGCCAGCTTTCTCACTGTCAGAGAAAGAAATAACAAACAAGCAAGCAGAGAAGAATGGAATGAATTCTGTAGTTCTAAATACAGTTGGCAATAACAATATTAATTCAATATGTGTTTATACGTGTGTGTGGGGTATATGCATGTGTGTGTCCCATTTCAGACTCAAGAGTTTAGGGTATTTATTGGGGGCTAGTCATAAAAGTTACTCTCTGCCTGACAGCTACCAAAATGTCAGACTCTCTGAAGGAAGCAGTTATTCAGTACCTCAAGTGAGCCAAATAGCCTTGTGTAGGAGACTTTTCACGTTGTTTTGAGGAACTTTTCACAAGCCAAGTTCCCAGCTGTCAGGCAAGAGTCAATCTTCAAGCAGCCTCTTCTAAGGATCTCAGCCTTGGGTTTGTGGTGTTGATTGTTTTCTATGTAGGGCATAACAAACAGTCACAGGAGCCAACCCAAAACCATCCTCCAATAACCCATTATGGAACAATTTGAACAAGAAAATCAATAATTATATTATTGGATTATGAGCCAAAGAAAAAAATATCTAAAATATATAATTTCATTCCATACTACAGTATGGAATGAGTACAAATAAGTAAATGAATAAACAAATAAACAAATTAGGGGAAGAAGAGCAAACCTTCCTTACAGAATAATTCTAAATTATAAGTGTAGAAAGAATGAAGGGCAGTTAAAAATCACCATTAGAGCACCTTAGTAATAACTGCTGCAGCTAAGGTCCACTAAAATTAGTAGGTAAAACCTTAAGGAGAAGCAGCATATTTGTGTAGCCTCAAAGTATCTCATCAAAAATGTTTATTATTGTGGTAGCTTAAATGTATGTCCACAAGTTACTTGATAATCCTCCTAGAAGGTAAAGCCTAATTCTCTTCTTAAGTATAGACTGGACTTACTGATTGTTTCAAATAACATTCTCTAATGGAATAACATCCATTCTCTAATGGAAAGGGGAAATGATAACTTTACAGTAAAGAAACTGGCAGGCACTACCTTAACTAAGTGATCACAGTTAACATCATCAGTCAACAAGTCATGTTGATAATGTACCCCCAAGATGATGTGATGAGAGGACTACTCTACCTCCATGATACCATTTTCCAAAAATCCATAATTCAGTCCATTTATGAGAAAACTTCAGAAAAAGCCCCATTCAGGGATATTCTATGAAATACTTGACCAGTGGTCTTCAAAATTGTCAAGGTCATGAAAAAAAACAAGAAAAGACTGAGAAACAGTTTGAGGGAGACTTAGACGTGATAATTAAATGTAACATGATCTCCTGCATTAGATCTCAGGACCAAAAAAGGAAACATTGGTGAAATATGAATAAAGTATGTAGTTTAATTAAAAGTATGATACCAATAATTTCACAATTTCAATCACTGTACTGTGGTTATATAACAACATTAGCAGAAACTAGATGAAAAATATCCATGAACTTTCTGCACTATATTTGCAACCTTCCTGTAAATCTGAACTTATTTCAAAATAAATGGTTTTTAAAAAGTCCTTGTGGCCAGGTGCAGTGGCTCAAGCCTATAATCCCAGCACTTTTTGGGGCCAAGGCGGGTGGATCACCTGAGGTCAGGAGTTCAAGACCAGCCTGGCCAACACGGTGAAACCCCATCTCTATTAAAATACAAAAATTAGCCAGGTGTGGTGGTAGGCACCTGTAATCCCAGCTACTTGGGAGGCTGAGGCAGAATTGCTTGAACAAGGGAGGCAGAGGTCGCAGTGAACCGAGATCGCACCATGGCACTCCAGCCTGGGCAACATGAGTGAAACTCTGTCTCAAAAAAACAAAAACAAAAAGTACTTGCACTAGCACATACTAGCTAGTATCTCATGTTAGTTCCCCTTGGTTAATTCACTTGATAGTCAACCCCAGAGAATGATACTGCTAGGAAATCTCTCTTGTTGCTTCTACAAATAAGAAGTGTTTCTAAGGACAAGTGATTTTAGTGGCATTTATAATTGCTTTTAGCCTATTCAGGCTGCTATAATGAAGTACCATAAACTTGGTGGTTTATAAGCAGCAGCAATTTCTCAAAGTTCTGGAGGCTAGGAAGTCCAAGATGAAGGCACCAGCAGATTCAATGTCTGGTGAAGATCTGGTTCATAGGCACTTTCTCAGTGTGTCTTCACCTGGTGAAAGGGGTGAGAGGTTTCTCTTCAGTCCCTTTAATAAGGGCACTAATCCCATTCATGAAGATCATGACCTAATCACTTCCCCAAAGGCCCCACTGTTACTGAGCAAAAGGGCTCACTAACAAAGGCATTAGAAGCCAATACTATGGCACCAGGTTTTTGAGAAAAGTTTTATTGTGAGTCAGTCAACAAGGAGAGAAGAGTCCAGATCAAATCTGTCTCCCTGTGCTGGCTTTAAGGCAGTCATTTTATTAGAAAGGGTTTATGGGGTAGATTCTGGGATTAGTAGGTGATTGGTAAAGAGAAAGGGAGGTCTGGAAAGTCCTCAGGCATGCACAGGACTCTTCATGCGACCTCATGAATCACATTTGCAAATTTGGGGAACTTAGTAGGAAACATGGTGAAAATGAAAATGTTATTCTACACAGACTCCAGTTGACCATGTTGGTTCCAATCAATTTCAGCCTTTTTTTTTTTTTAATCTTACAAGCAGAGGGAGTTTCAGCATTTCAGCAAGTTGTTTCTTATGTGCCATCACACAAGCTCAAGAATTTCTGTTATTCACTGGTTTCTTTAACTCTGTGGCACCATTTCATCACCTAATAATACCATCATAAGAGTTAGGATTTCAATATACGAAATGGGTGGGGACACAAGTATTCAGACCCTAACAATAAGCTTGGGAAATTTCTTTGCCCTTTAAATGAACAACATCATTTTGAGAAGATACCAGGCTGACCCTTTTAAAAGTTAGTGCTTTTGACCAGTGTCAATTTTCAGTAGCTGAGGACACCTTGGTTTTATTGTCCTGTTAGTGGAGATTGGTTTTCAGAGTGTCATCATGGCTGGAGAACCCGGTCTGGACACATGACCACTCAGGGGCAGGATCAGCAAGCTACACATGCCCCTGAATTTACTGTGTAGGCCCTATACCTACCAGCTCAACTATCCAGTCCTGTGTTTTAAAGCTGTTTTGAGGTATACGATCCAGGATGTCTGAATCAAACCAACACTAAAACCAGAAATACCTCAAAATGAGGCATTGTAAAAACGATGGCAAATATTGTTTCAGTCTATTTCAGCCTTTTTTTTTTTTTTAAATCTTACCACTGGCCCTAAGCATTCTAGGTGCTAGCAACATCAACAGTGGTCAAGTGAGAGGTTGGGGAAGGGTGGAGCGGCAACTTTGGAATATGGACTCGTAAAGCTGTTTTATATTCTTATCTGTGCTTCATCCTACATTAAAATGTTTTTTCCTTTCATTGGAAAAGAGCTTTGTAGTTTTACCTTGACTAAGCTCTTTCTAACTCAGTGGCTTTTGCAAAGCTGCAGTGAAGTCATTTTTGCTTATTATTTGTGCTTCCACCTACTTCCAAAAAGGATCTAAGATGACTTATTCCCCAAACAGTTGTGCTAACCTTGGCCTTCATTCTCTTCCAGACCATCTGTTCCTCTTTACCATGAAGTCATAGTACTATATTTGTGACAGCACAATCGTTTCCATGGCAACAGGATGTGGTCCTCATCACTGAATCCTGATTTCACTCTGACAAAGATCAACCAGCAGGAGGATTGGGTAGTATATTCTGACATTTTCTATTCTTTCTCAAGTTTAGTGTCTCTCTGAAAAAACTCCTACTTTTGATTCTCAAATTTTTTACTCAGCCTAGAGTATATGTTTTTGCGGAGTTTGCATATAAAGTATTTGCCTAGCAAATAATTAGACATGCAAGCCAAAAATAATAATTTGAGAAAAATCACACAAATCTATACACACACACACTATGATATATAAGCTGGCTTGAAAGTGAGATGATTAGCAAATGCCATTCTGGTTTGGATTAAAGAAAAAAGAACAGTGATTCCATTTAAAAGACATGAAACTTCTAAGCCTAAGAAATTTGCTTTGATGACTGTGATAAGCAGTGGAAGGGAGCTGACCTAGTTCTTACTCAATGCTTTTCTTATCTTCTTTAGCACAAATAAGACACAAAAGGGCCTTCCCATGTGAGCTCAGACTATCTGATCAGGGAAAGATAGATGGACAGCTTTATTCATATGAATGACCAATATCCATGTATTTTGTCCATTTGCTTTGATTGCACACAGCTTAATTACAGTCTTTGGAGAAATTCCTTAGAATATTACCGCTGTGCTATACAATTGAGTTAAAAGTGTAAACTTTAAAAAGGGAAGTAGTTACTAGAGCATCAGAAAAAAGTACATAATTGCTCCATTAATTTAGCAGCCTTATAGGAAAAATGGCAAGGACTGTTATAATGAGGCTCTATTGGACATATGACATAACATAGTATATATCACATATATTGTATATTACATGTTACATGTGTTGTATGTCATATGTATTACATAAGCTATATATGTCAGAAAAAAAGAGTAACTCATAAGAAGTGATCGTGTTCCCTTCTTCTGTTCTCCTCCAGCTTCCTTGTTGAGTCTAAGGGGTAAGCCAGGGAAAGAAATAGGGAGAAAATATGGTAAGGGATAGAAAGAAGAACTGAAGGGGAAGCTAAAGCAATTTATATTAAAAAGAAAACAAAGATAAGAATTGGCTGCAGTGGAAAAGATCTGGAAGGAAGGGGAAAGGGCCAGAGAAAGTAGGGAGGTGAGAGGTGAAGAGAGTGATTGAAATCCGAGCAGGAACATTTGGACAACAGCTGCTCTGCCGTGTGGGGCTTTGGGGAAATAGAAAAGGAGGATTTTGACTAAGTTCCATTGTTTGTGATGTGATGTGATTCATCGCTTTGCTACTTTTTCAAGAGTCTTCAGTGAAAATAAATTATTCTTCAAAGCTCTTTAAAGACGGGTTTGTGATTCTCTTGAATGAGACAAAATATTCAGATGGACACTAAGGCTACAGAAAGCCTTATTCTGATTTTACAAGTATATATGTAATCAGTCTCTCCTGAGGAATATAATAAGTGGTGCTACCATTGACTGCTATCTCCGGCCCTTGGGGATTATGTTGACCAGAGCTGTCCTAGTCCCAAATAATGTAATATTAGCAATAGGTACTATCCAGAGATTGGTGGCAGTCCATGGTCTGGAGTTTCTAACTCCAATGAAACTTCATTTTAGCCTTCAAAGATTTAGGAACTTAGATGAATCAAACGTGGAAGGGGGAAAAAGACACAATGATTGCTTCAGAGAGCCCTAGTGCCAAGCCAGTTTTTTGAGGCCTAAGAGAAGGTGAGGGATAATTACAGAGAGCACCATGATACCTAAAGGACAGACTTCACTGACAATTGTAGCATTAAGGTCTGCTCTAATCTCACACTGGTCTTAGTCTTATTACAGACTGTAGTTGCTTCGAAAAATGCAGAGCCTTTACTCACACATAGGAGTATGGTAATAAGTGGCAAGGAAGTCCTTGTGTGAAGGTCATCATTCCTTTTGATGTCATCATTATTTTCCTAGTGTGAACATCATAAAAGAGGATATGTGATGATTTGGAGGGCGGGTAAGGTAAAACAAGGTGGAAATGATCATCAGGATAGAAATGGGAGGCCAGGGCAAGAGTAGGAAGGCTCAGTGATGTCCAAGTGTCCCACCTAACATTACTGCATGACATGTGCTCTGACAAAAAAGAGTTCTATGGGAAGACAATTTTGGGGACACTGCATAATTGTTTTTCCCTTGGAGAAATACCTATTTGCATGTTATAGGCGCTGAGAAGTCCCAACAAGAAAAAAATTTCTGTGTTAACTACTGTTGCCCAAACTTATTTGATCATACAACATATTTTAGCAACATCTATTCACATTCCAAGAGATTGGTATTATTCAGAACATACATTGACTAATTTTGGGGGAAATGATGTATATAAAATCACCTCATGGATGGGCACCTCTTATCCCAGCTACTCGGGAGGTTGAGGCAGGAGAATCACTTGAACCCAGGAAGTGGAGGTTGCAGTGAGCCAAAATCGCACCATTGTACTCCGACCTGGGTGACAGAGCAAGACTCTGTCCCAAAAAAAAAAAAAAAAAAAAAAAAATCACCTCACAACAGGTTATATTACTGTTATAGCTTTAAAAAATGCTGAAGGGCATGGGCCTACTATCAACCTGTATTCAATTACTGTGACTTTTGGCCTTCCTGTAATTTTGGTGTAGGACTTCACCCTTCTATACAGTCAGAGCTTGCTTCATAAAAACTGGATAGGGTTTGTATGTAACACTCTCTACAAAGCTTCATCTCTTCCTTCAGTGCTCCAAAATGCTCATTGCCTTCATGCTGCCTGTTACTACCCAGGAACTCTCATTTGGCAAATCTCCAGGATGTAAACTCTTCTTTGCAGGATTGCATGCATCAGTGTCTTTAAACTCCCTCCCACCAAACCAACCTTATTTTTCAAGAAACAGCTTTCTGCTAGGGAACCAACAAAAAAATCCATCCTAATGTTACCAGGTTACATATTTGTAGCCTGACAGGGACTTCCTGAAGATGTAATGCCTTTATCCTAAAATAAAAATAAAGGAAGTTCCATGGTAGGGATTTCCAGAACTGGGACAAGTTAACAAAAGGAAATGTTTTGAGTTAGATGGGTCTTTAATGATCCACAGATAGTATCCCTTGAGAAGTCACCTCTTCTCTTTATATGAAGGGGACTCAGTCAGCAGGATGATGCTTTCTTTGAAGGAACCACGCTTGACTGTGTGATATATTTCTTTTCAAAAATACAAGAATCACTGGCACAGAGTCCATAAGTGTGTGTAGGGGAGGTATCTATTTATGTTTAATGAATAAATAGCTATCTCTGCTTAAAAATGATTGTGGACTTAAAAATTTTTTTGTTAATTTTTGAATAGGTAACACACTCATGTACACAAAATCAAAAGGCACAAAAGAGCACATCATGAAAAGTATGTTTCTCTCCTTTCTCAGTGATTCTGTTTTCCTCCGTAGAGGCAACCACTATTTCCAATTTCTTAAATTTCCTCCCATGGACATTCTCTATATAAAAATGTATATATGTATTTATAAACATATATAATTTTTCTTTTTTTTACACAGACGGTAGTGTAATATACATGTTACCCTCTATTTTATTTTATTTTTTCATTTATCAAGATATCTTTGATAATTCTCCATATGGAGAGCTAGTGGCTTGGCTATTTTAATA
This sequence comes from Cacajao melanocephalus, assembly GCA_963573385.1. Classification (NCBI taxonomy): domain Eukaryota; kingdom Metazoa; phylum Chordata; class Mammalia; order Primates; family Pitheciidae; genus Cacajao; species Cacajao melanocephalus. Next base: position 124,656 of record CAUYLG010027847.1, on the reverse strand, counting down.
GCCAAGTGGTGTTAACTGGATGCCTGTGCCATTTTGTTTTGCCATTCTATTGAGGGATATATATGTTGTTGCCAATCTTTTGTATTATTAACAATATTGCATTGCATAGACTCACTGATAAATACCTAGATATGGAATTTGTGTCAATATGCATGTGCATTTTTACTTTTGAAAGATATTTCCAAATTTCATTCCATCCCTTACACAGCCATCAACTATTTATGACTGGCTATTTCTTCAAACCTTTATCAAAACAATATTTTATCAAATATTTTAATCTTTGACAGTTTGATAGGTGAAAAATTGTATGTGTTTCTTTTACAGCACAGGAACCAAAAGGTAGAAAAGTTACAACTCAGATAAGTAGAGAGGTACTGAATTAAAATAATAAGTTAACCTTAGCTCAAAAGTGATTTGAGATTAAAGCAGCTTACTTCAAAAAATTAAAGACACTTTCTACCAAGAAGCCTTACACATACATAATTCTGATGGACACTTTTAGAAGAGGAGGAAAGCCCATAACCTCCTGAGAGTTTTCTAGCTTCACAATTCTGTGATTTCTGTAATACCATGGAATAAGAAAGTACTGAACAGTGAGAATAATACTTTCATTACCAACCCATCCATGATTACAGTTTAGAAAATAAAGAGAAAACGTTTCTTTTGTAAATCACTAAATATAAATCAGGAGAAAAGAGGGAGACTACAGTTGTCTCTATTTCTTTTTTTTTTTTTTTTTTTTTTTGAGATGAATGGAGTTTCACTCCTGTTGCTCAGGCTGGAGTGCAGTGGCACAATCTTGGCTCACTGCAACCTTCGCCTCCCAGGTTCAAGCGATTCTCCTGCCTCAGCCTCTGAAGTAGCTGAGAGTACAGGCACGCACCACCAGGGCTGGCTAATTTTTGTATTTTTAGTAGAGACAGGGTTTCGCCATGTTAGTCTCAGGATCACCTCAGGTGATCCACCCACCTCAGCCTTCCAAAGTGCTGGGATTACAGGCATGAGCCACCGCACCCAGCCAGTTGTCTCCACTTCTGATTGACTTCAGCCTCCTAGTCTGGTGGCTACATCCAGGACCCTAAAATCAGCTGGAGCCATTCAACCTCCCAAATTTCAAATTCATGCCTCTTACCATTTGACCACTTCTTCTGGCCTTCCAGACACCTCATTTCATTATTGTTACCACAGTTGTTCTCTCAGTTGACTAGGCCTTTCCCCTTTCCTCTTTTTTCTCCACCCAAGACTGCCCACTTTTCTCCCCAGTGAGAAATTTAACTATATCACTATCCATCTTTGTTTCCTTCTTTCCTAACATAAACATGCACTATAAACTTAGATGGTTATGAAATACTTAATTTTTCTATTAATAAATTCAACTTCAATTGCAAGCCCCCATCCTAACATATAATCTTGGCAAATTCCCTGCCTTTCTCTGGATTGTATCTACATTCCAGAGTTTGGGGATCGTATTATGCCAAAGAGGGGTAGATGGGGTTTCAGGGACCCCTACCACACATACTGCAGCCACCTTCTCTTTGCACTGGCATCCTACAGATCACCATAGTCAACCATCTGACTGTCAGAGCATGCTGGGTGCTGCTAGGCTGTCAGCTCCTTCAGGCCCTCAGGTGCACAGGAAGTCATTCCCCTGCTGCATGAGGTTGGCTTGGGCCTATGTTCCTAGACCTCACTCAGTCTTTCTTTGTCGTTTCATGAAAACAAACAAAATATTTCAAAGTATGAACAATAATACAAACCATCCATGTACTTATCACCCCAAATGAACTAATGTTACTGTCTTTTCATATTTCCTTCAGAGTGTTTTTAAAAGAAATAAAGTAGCATGTCCTTCCTAGCATAATTCCTTTCATTTCCTTACTCCCCAGAGACAATCACTATCACAAATTTAGTGTGAATCTGCTAGTCCCTGTTGATATACTCTTGTTTGACATAATTATAGAAAAATACAATATTTTATATTGTTTTTTAAAAGTGAATGCACACAGTATCATACAAATAAAATATGCTTCAACTTGATGTTGCAGAATATTTTCAAATATATCCATATATTGATATAAAGTCAATTATTTTAATTTCTGTATTGTATATCACAGAATACACAACACCTTGTTCCCATTCATTCATTCTTGGGTTGTTTCTAGTGTTTTGTTGCTACAAACAAATATTGCAACAACTATCCCTTCCTATCCTTTTTCACCATATAGTACTAAGTAGTCTCTCTCACAGTAAATGACATCACCAGGCACTGGGCCTACATGCTCCACCAAAAACTTCAGTCATCTTTGAACCCCTTTCCTCACATCTCAACTTCAAAATATATTCTGGATCCAACCACTTCGCAACGCTTTCAAACAATCCAAGTGATCAACATCAGTTTTCTATGATTACAGTAGTTTTCTACCCTACACCCTACAGTCTCTTCTACACAGAACAGCCAGAGTGGCCTTTTAAGAATGCACTTTAGATCAGTAGTATCTGATATGGTTTGGTTGTGTCCCCACCCAAATCTCATTTTCAACTGTAACTCACACAGTTCCCATGTGTTGTGGAAAGAACCCTGTGGGAGGTGACTGGATTATGGGGGCAGGTCTTTCCTCCACTGTTCTCGTGATAGTGAATGAGTCTCATAAGATCTGATGGTTTTTAAAAATGGGAGTTTCCCTGCACAAGCTCTCTCTTCTCCTGTGCTGCCATGTGAGATGTGCCTTTTACTTTCCGCCATGATTTTGAGGCCTCCCCAGCCACATGGAACTGAAAATCCAATAAACCTCTTTCTTCTGTAAATTCCCCAGTCTCGGGTAGGTCTTTATCAGCAGCATGAAAATGGACTAATACGATATCCCTGAGCAAAACCCTCCAATGGCTTCTCATTCCACCAGAAAGTCCAAACTCCTTACCTTGGCCTGAAGGCCTTATGTAATGTAGCCTTTGCCTACCTTCCAGATTCACCTCCTCCCACTTTCCAGTCACTAACTCCACCCCACCTCACCTTCTTCCTTTCTTCCAATGTTTCAAGTGCATTTCTCCCATTCCTTCTTGCCTGAAATGCACTTTCCTTAGAACATGTACACAGATCTTGTTCCCCTATTCCTCTAAGTTTCCGCAAATGCACCTCAGAGAAGCCTTCCCTGTCCATCTTACCTAAAATAGCACTTCCAGCCCCTATCCCTTTACCCTGCCTTACCTGATATGTGCGTTTATTTACAAGTTTGTCTCCATTTCATGAGAACCGTCTTGTTCAACATTTTATTCTTAAGACCTTGTATAATGCTTGGTTTAGATAGGAACTAGATCAATATTTATTCAATAAATATATTAATGAATGTTTCCTTATATGTTTTCAACTTTTTTTCCCTAAATTATAGATGTTTGCATTTTCAACTAGGCAAGGTATTTCCAAATTACTCTCCTAAGTGGTTGTACCAATTTACACCTCAACAGAAGGTAAGATTTTTTCATTTCCCTATATCCTTGCCAACACATGACATTTTCAGACTTAGATTTGATAATCTGATGGATGTTTTGATTTGTATTTATCTGATTACTAGAGTGTTTTGATTTGTATTTATCTGATTACTAGAGTGAGGCTGAGCATATTTTCTTTTACTTATTTTTCTATTGGAATATCTTTCTCTGATTTACGAAAGTCATATATGTTTTCTGAATACTAATCTTTTGTTTAATGTATGTTACAATTATCTTCTTCCAAACTGTGGCATTCCTTTTAATCTTGTTTATGGGATATTTCATCAAACAGAAGTACTAAATTTGGAGTACTAAAATTTATTAGGTTTTTCCTTCATAATTTCTGCTTTTGATGTTACATTTAAGTAATTCTTCCTTCCCCTGTGATCATGAAATGTATTCTCCTATAATTTCTTCTAATAGTTATTAAGTTTTTAATTTGTGCCAGGTTTAGATCTTTTCCATCTGGAATTCAATTTATAGCAGTGGCCCCCAAACTGTAGTATGGGGATACACCTGTAGAGTCCCCAAGACACTTTCAGGAGGCCTATAAGGTCAAAACTATTTTCATAATCATACTAAGATGTTATTTGTCTTTTTCACTCTCATTCTCTCATGAACAGTGGAGTCTTCCAGAGGCTACACAACATGTAATAATGTCATCACTCTGATGCCTAATAGAATGTATGCTTGTCTGTTCATGTGTTTTACAGATTTCTCAGTTTTAATTTCTAATATGATAAATATTGACAGAGATAATCCACATAAAGAAAAGCTCTGTAGGACTTTCATTAATTTTTAAGAGTATGAAGAAGTCCTGAGACCAAAAAGTTTGAGAATTGCTGGTATAAGGTATAAAAAAGAGATCTATTTTTCTTTTTTTTAGTATAGAAAGTCAGTATTCCCCAAACCCACTAGGTTTGTAACGTTTTCTCTATCATATGTCATGGCCTCATATGTACATGTGTCTACTTCAGGGCTTTTCTTCATATTACAATCACTGTACTGTCTAATTACTACAGCTCTACAAGGAACCTTCCTTTCTGGAAAGGCAAATTACACTTCCTTCATTTCTTTAGAATTGTCTTGGCTCTTGTTAAAACTTTTCTCTCTGTAACTTTAGAATCAACTTGTCAAGTTCCGCAAAAAAATCTTGTTCAGAATTTGATTGAAATTGCATTGAGTTGTGGAGAATCATACTTCTTATAGCCATTGATTTTCTATTCTGTGAATTTAGTATTACATATTGCATACTTTTTATTACAATCTTCTCTTTTTTTGACCTTTGCTATTTATAACATTCTTCCTAAAGGTTTTACACATTTGCATCAGATTTATTCCTAAGTATGTTAGTATTTCTGTTGCAGGTATAAATGTGATCTTTTCCTCTCATTCATAGGTATATGGAATTCTGATTACTTAGGCATATAGGATTGCTATTGATTTTTCACATTGATCATGCATTTAATCATACTACTCAACACTTAGTCATTGTAGTTTTTTTCTTCCTATAGAGCCTCTTGGAATTTCTGGCTGAGAAATGCTACCATTCACACGTATTTTTTGTTCTTCCTTGCTAATCACTAAATACCTCTTTTTCTCTTATCTTAAATACAGGAACTAGAACTTATAGTATGATGTTTAATTGCAGAGGTTTCAGCAGGCTTATTATATTCTTAACGCTAATAGGAATGCTTCTATAGTCTTATAATTAAATATGTTATAGACTCTTCATATATACCCACATGAAGTTAATATTGCTATTTACTAAAACATTTTGTTTAAGTTATAGTTCTTAACTTTTTAATGCTTTGTTTATATCCATTGAGATAAGCATATGGGTCTTCACTTTGATAATAAGGTAAATTACAGATAGATTTTTAAATCATAGTACTATCTCTATATTTGGAGCAAATTTTATTTGATGTATTATTCTGTATACTTTGCTGGATTTGATTTCATAATTGCTTAGGATTTTCATGTCAATGTTAAAAATCTATAGTGTCCTATTTTGGTACAAAGATTATACTAACTTTGTAATATAAACTGAATATCCTTTACTCTTCTTGTCTAAAATAGTTTGTGAAAGTTAGTGTTGTCTATTCCACAAAATTTGGTTAAATTCACCTGTAAAGCCATCTGGCCTGGCTTCTTTGGCAAGGGATGGAAGGATGACTGGGAAGGGACTATTGGGAGACTTTTGACTATTGATCTATTATCTTCATGATGTTTGATTTATTCAGATTTCATATTTCTTCTAGAGTTAACTCTGAAATTTGTGTTTTTCTGGTAAGTTGTGGATTTCACATCACTTTTCAATTTACTGACATAAGACTACACGATATTACAAAATTTCCAGTAAAACAAATATTTCTAATTTCTACTCTACTACATATATCTCTAGTTATAGTCTTCTTTGAATTCCTTATGTTGCTTATTTATGCTATTTGCTTTTCAATGTGGCTTACTAGAAGTTTATTTATTTTATTGGTTTCCTCAAAGAATCCACCTTTTAATTTCTTAATCAATTTCACTTTTTTTTTTTTTTTTTTTTGAGACAGAGTCTTACTCTGTCGCCCAGGCTGGAGTGCAATGGCGCAATCTCAGCTCACTGCAACCTCCACCTCCCAGGTTCAAGCAATTCTCCTGCCTCAGCCTCCCAAGTAGCTGAGACTATAGGCGTGAGCCACCACACCCAGCTATTTTTTTTTTTTGTATTTTTAGTAGAGGCGGGGTTTCACCATGTTGGTCAGGCTGGTCTTTAACTCCCGACCTCAAATGATCCACCCAGCTAGGCCTCCCAAAGTGCTGAGATTACAGTCATGAGCCACCACACCCAGCCTCTTTTTTTGTTTTTTGAAATGACTCTGTTCATTTTCCAGATTCTTGAGTAGATGTTAGCTCATTTACTTGAAATCATTTTTAATAAAGGCATTTAATACCATACATTTCCTTCAAATGACTGAGTTACTTGCATTATATAAGTTGTTCCATGCAGTATTTTCTTTGTTATTCTTTTCTAAATCATTTGTAATTTTAAGTCATGAGTTATTTATGAGTCTGTCATTAAGTTTCAAACTTAGCAAAATTGATTCCTAACTTAACTAAATTTTGGTCAGAGAATGTCGTCTGTACTGTGGTGATTTTTGAAATAGCTGGCCCGGCCAGGCATGGTGCTCACACCTATAATCCCACCACTTTGGGAGGTTGAAGTGGGTGGATCACCACGTCAAGAGAGCAAGACCATCCTGGCCATTGTTGTGAAACCCCATCTCTACTACAAATACAAAAATTAGCTGGGCGTGGTGAGGCAGGAGAATCACTTAAGCCTGGGAGGCGAAGGTTGCAATAAGCCGAGATTGTGCCACTGCACTCCAGCCTGGCTACAGAGCAAGACTCTATCTCAAAAAAAAAAAAAAAAAAAAAAATAGCTGGCCTGGTATGTGGTCAAATTATATAAATGTTTAATGTGTGTTTGAAAAGAATATCTATTTGTTGGGTGTAGGGTTTTTACATATATATATATAGATAGATATTACAGAAATCTTTCATTTCCTGGAGATGATCCATTTCCACTAGAATAGAAATCCAGATTGAAAAATAATCTCAAACTGACTTTAAAATAAATACATTAATAAGGAAATGAAATATCTAAAAAGAATCAAAGGTTAAGAAACAAACACAAAAGACATGAATAAAGAAGAGATAAAATATAAAAAATAATTACATAGGAAAATGGAGGCCAGGCATGGTGGCTCATGCCTATCACAACACTTTGGGAGGCAGAGGCAGGACTTCTTGAGCCCAGGTGTCGAGACCAGCCTGGGCAATAAAAGGAGACCCTGTCTCTATAAAAACTTTTTAAAATATTAGCCAGGCATGGTGGCATGCATCTGTAATCCCAGCTCCTCAGGGGGCTGAGGTAGGAGGACTGCTTGAGCCTGGGAGTTTGAGATAAACTCTAAACTGGTCAGAGAAATAATTACTGAATTGTAAGAGTAAAGAATTTATCCAGAATTCAGCATGATATAAAAGAAAAGACATATTGTGGCAGTTTCAAATCATGGCCACAAATTCTTTGATATTCCTCCCATTAAGAGGTGGGTCTAGCACTCACATTCCCAAAGTGGGTGAGTTTGTGACTAAGTAAAGGTGGAAATGACACTATATGACTTGTGAGCCTAGACAATGAAAGTTCATGCATTCCACCTTGTTTGCCAGAACACTCACTATTGGAGCCCTGGTTACCACATAAGAAGTCTGACTACCCTGAGGCCACTGTGATGTGAAGAAACCTAAACCACATGGAGAAGTCACGTATAGGTATTCCAATCTACAATCCCATCAGAGTGCAGCCTCTGTGACTCTAGCCTAGAGGCAGGTGAGTAAAACATCCTCCAGTCATTCAAGAGTCTTCTCATCTGACAGCCTGGATAGCTTGAAGTAGAGTCAAGCTATCCCTGATGTGCATGTTCAAATACCTATGGTACAGAATCTGTGAGCACAATAAAATATTAATAGTTATTGCTTCTTGTCACTGTGTTTTGGAATGGTGTGTTTGTTACATAGCAATATATTGACAGAACACTGGAAGGATGCATCTAATAGTAATTTTAGAAAGAGAGAATAAAAGGAATGGTGGAAATAATATTTGTAGAGATGATACAGAGAATTTTTTAAATATGAAGTCGCATATTAAGTGCAAAATAGTAAAAACAAATTCACACCTCAATGTACTGTAGTGAATATACCTAGCAATAAGGATAAAGAGCAAATTTTAAAAGCTACCCCAAAGAGAAAACACAGATTACCCATTAAAGAATGACAATTAGGCCGAGTGTGGTGGCTCACGCCTATAATCCTAGCACTTCAGGAGGCCAAGGCCAGCAGATCAGAGATCTGGAGTTTGAGACCAGCCTGGCCAACATGGTGAAACCCCATCTCTACTAAAATTACAAAAATTAATTGGGCATGGTGGCAGGTGCTTGTAATTCCAGCTACTCGGGAGGCTGATGCAGGAGAATTGTTTGAACTCAGGAGGTGGAGGTTGCAGTGAGCCGAAATCACGCCACTGCACTCTAGCCTGGGTGACAGAGCAAGACTCCATCTCAAAAAAAAAAAAAAAAAAAAAATGACAATTAGACACCAAACTTCTCATTAGCAGCAGTAGAAACCAGAAGCCAATGCAGTAATACCACCAAAGGACTGAGATGAAAATAACTGTCACTTCTACATCCAGCTAAGTGGCAATTCAAGAATAATGAAATAGAAAACTTTTCTTTAAAACTGACTTTAACCAACACGCATTTTTATTGAAAGAACTACTAAAAGATGCATTGCAGCAAGAAGAAAAGTGAATTTGGAATGAAATTGTTGTATTAAAAAAACAAGTGGTAAAAATGAACATTTATAAATTATGTTGATAAATTACACATTGATTTATAGTAACAGGTTTATGTTCTGATAAATATGGAACTAAAATTCTAGATAACAATAATGCCCAATACATTAGGTAGATAAAGCAGTTTTGGGGCTGGAAGATAACTGGCTTTAAAAAACTTTATAAATTGTTAGGAAAATAAATGGTTAAGCATGCATATCAAAAATTTAAGAGTAGCTTCTAAAAGCATAGACAAAATATAACCTACAAAGTTCAAAAAGGCAGAGGTAAAAGCAAGGGAATTTTAAAAAGTTATCAATCCAACAAAGGCAGGAGAGGTGCTGGGTGTGGGGGCTCACACCTGTAATCCCAAGACTATGGGAGGCTGAGATGGGTGGATCACCTGAGGTCAGGAGTTTGAGACCAGCCTGACTAACATGGAGAAACTTCATCTCTACTAAAGACATAAAATTAGCTGGGTGTGGTGGCACATGCCTGTAATCCCAGCTACTTGGGAGGCTGAGGCAGGAGAATTGCTTGAACCTGGGAGGTGGAGATTGCAGTGAGCCAAGATGGAGCCGTTGCATGCCAGCCTGGGCAACAAGAGCGAAACTCCATCTCAAAAAAAAAAAAGAAGGCAGGAGAGGCAAACAAACAAAAATAAGGAGAAATCATTGTAAACAGAAAATCAAAAGTATATTGGAATGCCAGCACTTTGGGGATCTCAAAGCAGGCTGATCACGTGAAGTCAGGAGTTCAAGACCAGCCTGGCTAACATGGCAAAACCCTGTCTCTACTAAAAATACAAAAAGTAGATGGGTACAGTGACACATGCCTGTAGTTCCAGCTACTCAGGAGGCTGAGGCAGAAGAATTGCTTGAACCCAGGAGGCAGAGGTTGCAGTGAGCCAAGATAGCGCCATTGCACTCCAGCCTGAGCAACAGAGCAAGACTTTCTCTCAAAAAAAAAAAAAAAAAAAAAAAAATTGGTAGACCTTAAAAGTAGTCATTGATAGAGATAAATTCAAATAGATCATACTCATATAAACTGAATTTCAGTTAAAAATAGAGACTGTCAGGATTAAAAACAGCAACAAAAAATCAATTATATGCCATATACAAAAGATGTGGCCATAATAAAATAACATAGGAAAGGTTAAAAATAAAGGTAAAAGTTATAGCAAGCAAATGCTAACCAAAAGAAAGCTGAAGTTGAACATTGGTAGCAAACAAAAACAGTATAAAGCAAAAAGTATAAAGGATAAAAAAAAATACATAATAATAAATATCTAAAATTGCCAAAAAGTTCTATCTAGCTGACCATATAACCATGATATAAAACAAAACCTAACAGAATTGCACAAAAAAAATCAGATCAACACTATATTGAAATTAAAAAAGAATTTTTTTTTTAAACAAGTTCTCACTCTGTTGCTCAGGCTAAACTGAAAGTTCTGGGATCAATGGATCCTTCCACCTCAACCACCTGAGTAGCTGGATCTACTGGTGCATGCCACCAAGCCCAGCTGCTATACTGGAAAATTTAAATATATCTTTTTAGAAATTTACAGATAAACAAAAACTAAGTTGAGAGTTGGCTGATGTTTTCAGTATTGTTTTCCTTGTGTACAAATTGTAATTTGCAGGTCATCTAGAATGGTAGTTTTTCCTTACCTTTCTACTTATTCCATCCTTTTCCTGTTTTAGTGTTGTGTCCATATAGACCCGAGACCACTCAGGCTAGGTATCTCAGGACTTGCCCTTCAGTTCTGCCTCCTGAGCCTCAAAGTAGGTTGGCTCAAGTCTTTTGTGTGCTAGTTTGTTTCCTTTCACCACCATAGCTAAGCTGTTTTCATTGTTTTCTGTTTGCTTTGTTTTTTAACTCTAGCCCAGGGTAGAAGTCACAGTTTTTCCCTAATTCCAGTTTCACAATGAACCTAAGATGCCCTACCATGTTTGGGGTGCCTTTAATCTCTACTACTCTGAAGGATTGAAACTCCTAACCAACTTCTACCTGCTTCCAGACTCAGAAGACCATCGAGGCCATAGCTCTAGCCCTACTAACCCAGTTGTGTTGATCTTTTGTTTTGTTTTGTTTTTGAGATGGGGTCTCACTGTGTTGCCCAGGCTGGAGTGCTATGGCATGATCTCGGCTCACTGCAACCTCCACCACCTGAGTTCAAGTGAATCTCCTGCCTCAGTCTCCCAAGTAGCTGGGATTACAGGTGTCCACCACCACACCCAGCTAATTTTTGTATTTTTAGTAGAGATGGGGTTTCACCGTGTTGGCCAGACTGGTCTCTAACTCCTGACCTCAAGTGATCCACCTGCCTCGACCTCCCAACTTGCTGGGATTACAAGTGTGAACCACTGTACTCAGCCTGTCTTTCGTTTTGATGTCCAGAGATGATTATCTCGTTAATTAATCCAGGGATGTCTTTTAATTTTTTTATTGAAGTTCTTGGACAAGATGTAGAAATTCAAAGGGTGAGCTCCACAAAACCATTTTGACCATTTTCCCCGACATTCTGGATGTGGGGAACTCTGGTCTTGCTACCTTTTTTTTTGGCTATCCTTAGTAATGTAGATTCAGGCTTCTTGTATTCTCAAATGCCAGAAACCTATTTGGAATCTCTGTAAATTGCAGGGCTTCTGGCTCAGGTAGAGTCAGAGCATAAAACCCCATTTCTTGTTATCCTGGCTAACTTAATGTATACAACAATTAGAGACATTAAAACAATATATTCTGGTACTGAAAGTCTTGCACTTAAAGTAGTCTTTGTCCTAAATTTCTTCAAAGTCTATACATTTTTGTAACCCTAAGTTTTGAAATCCAGTAGGGCAGGGGTATAAGAAAATGTGTGTGGAGGAAAACCCACAATTATATCTCATTGTTTTTCTACCAGAGAAGAGATTTTCCTCTCTGTATTTATGTTCTGGAACCTACTTTTTCTTATTTCCTCAGAGGCGTCACTCTTATCTACCTCTCTCTCTCTCTCTCTCTCTTTCTCTCTCTCTTCCCCCCCTCCCCCTACTCTTTTCAGAGACAGGGTGTTGCTCTATCTCCCAGGCTGGAGTGCAGTGGTGTGATCATAGCTCACTATAGCCTTGAACTCCTGGGCTCAAGAGATCCTTCCACCTCAGCCTTCCCAGTAGCTGGGACTATAGGCACATGCCACCATGCCCAACTAACTTTATTTTATTTTATTTATTATTTATTTTGAGATGGAGTCTCCCTCTGTCACCCAGGATGGAGTGCAGTGGCACTATCTTGGCTTACTGCAACCTCTGCCTCCTGGGTTCAAGCCATTCTCTTCCCTCAGCTTCCCCGAGTAGCTGAGATTACAGGCGTGTGCCACTACACCCAGCTCATTTTTTTGGTATTTTTAGAAAAGATGAGGTTTCACCATGTTGGTCAGGCTGGTCTCAAACTTTTGACCTCAGGTGATCTGCCTGCCTTGGCCTCCCAAAGTGTTGGGATTACAGGCGTGAGCCACCACACCTGGCCTATTTTATTTTTTATAGAGATGAGGGTCTTGCTTTGTTGCCCATGTGGGTCTCAAACTCTTGGGCTTAAGCAATCCTCCGGCTTCCACCTTCTATAGCGCTGGGATTACAGATGTGAACCACCATACCTGGCTGGCCTCTAACTCTGATTTTTCTATATTGGATGTTTTCCTGCTGAAGTCTCCCACCTCTTTATAAGAACAAACTCCTATCTTTCATTCATTTTTTAGGCAACCTTTCTGAAAACCACACAAGTAGCTTTAGTTACCATCTACATGCTAATGACTCCCAAAGCTACAATTTTAACACAGATTTCTCTCATGTTCTCCAGATACACAAGCTTTCTCAACCCCAGAAAAATGTAGTTCAGCATGCCCAAAATAAATTCATTATCTCCACATCCCATACACCTTTCCAAACCTGTTCCTTCTCTTACATTTTCTATTTTCATCCAGTTTCCCAAGCAGAAACCTGGGGGTCTTCTTGATTCCTTCCCATTCAATAAGTTCTGTTGTTATATTTCCATTTATTGAATTTCTATAGTCACACATTTGTGAAGTACCACTAGAACCACAGCAGTATAATGAATTAAAGATGAGGTTAGGCTGGGTACGGTGGCTCACCCCTGTAATCCCAGCACTTTGGGAAGTTTAGGCGGGTGGATTGCTTGATTGCTTGAGCCCAAGAGTTTGAGACCAGCTTGGGCAACATGGCAAAACCCCATCTCTACAAAAAATAAAAAAATTAGCTGGGTGTGGTAATTTGCACCTGTGGTCCCAGCTACTCAAGAGGCTGAGGTGGGAGGATTGCTTGAACCCAGGAGATCAAGGATGCAATGAGCCATGATCACGCCAATGCACTGCACTCCATCCTGGCAACACAGTGAGACCCTGTCTCAAAAAAAAAAAAAAAAAAAAAAAAAGAGGTTAAAGCGTTAGAATAGAAAAAGATTTTTAATACTATTAAATTAAAGGTAAAAGATAGTTTGGGTAAAGAAAACATGATTAGTATTACCAAATGGGCATGGTGGCTCATGCCAGTAATCCCAGCACTTTGGGAGGCCGAGGTGGGTAGATCACCTGAGGTCAGGAGTTTGAGACAAGCCTGGCCAACATGGTTAAACTTTGTCTCTACTAAAAATACAAAAAAAAAAAAATGAGCTGGGCGTGGTGGCATGTGCCTGTAATCCCAGCTATTTGCGAGGCTGAGGCAGGAGAATTGCTTGAACCCTGAGGGAGAGGTTGCAATGAGCTGAGATTGCGCCACTGCATTCCAGCCTGGGTGACTGAGCAAGACTCCATCGCAGAAAAAAAAAAAAAAAAAAAAAAAAAGAGAGAGAGAAAACAAAAATTTATAAGAGATTATTAGATTTAGTTCAAAGGTTCCTGGCTATCCATCTGAAGCTTACCTGAGGGGTAAAAGAGGACTTTCTGCAGACTAAATAGTAGTTTACAATAACTATCTGGACTACATTGCTTTGTTTTGTTTTGTTTTGTTTTAAATGGTATTTTTACCTGTGCTAAAATGGGTGAAAGTAGAGTGACATTTCACCTTATACCCAAAGTCCAAATTCAAATGATACAATCTGTTTTGGAGAATATTGACATTTATTTATTTATTTACTTATTTATGAGATGGGGTCTGGCTCTGTCATTCAGGCTGGTGTGCAGCAGAGCAATCTTGGTTCACAGCAACCTCCATCTCTTAGGCTCAAGGGATTCTCTTACCTCAGCCTCCTGAGTAGCTTGTTCTACAGGCGCACACCACCATGCCCAGCTAATTTTTTTTTTTTTTTTTTTTTTTTTGGTACAGATGGAGTTTTGCCATGTTGCCCAGGCTGGTCTCGAACTCCTGGGCTCAAGCAACCTGGAGAATATCGGTCTTTTAAATGGCAATATAAAATTTCTCAGGATGTATAGCTTCTTGAACTGGATCTTAAATGGAATCATTTTCAACTGTCACAGATTTTAGGCAGCAAAACTAGGGATGCCCCACTCAGAATTTAGAGACTGCTGAGTCTGGAGGTATATATTAGAGGTGACAGGGTCCCTTTTCTTGCTTTTAAGACAAATTGGGAATCTAGCCTCTTCTTAAAATCTCCCATGGAAGGATGGGCGCGGTGGCTCATGCCTGTAATCCTAGCACTTTGGGAGGCCAAGATGGGAGGATCACAAGGTGAGGAGATCGAGACCATCCTGGCCAACATGGTGAAACCCCGTCTCTATTAAAATACAAAAAAAAGTAGCCAGGCGTGGTGGCAGGTGCTTGTAATCCCAGCTACTCAGGAGGCTGAGGCAGGGGAATTGCTTGAACCCGGGCAGTGGAGAATGCCATGAGCTGAGATTGTGCCACTGCACTACAGCCTGGGCGACAGAGCAAGACTCCGTCTAAAAAAAAAAAAAAAATTATCCTGTGGAAAACAGATTATAATAGATGGGTGTCTGACAACTATTGCTACTACCATGAGGCAATGTGTTCCTTTGTTCATCTATCTCTTCTTTCTCTTCTTCCAGACTTCATGGTTTTTTTCTTTCTCTCTTCCCCTATTCTTTCTTCTTTCTTAATTCAGTTTTCCTGCCTCTTTTACTTTCTTCCACAAAAAGGAAAAAAAATAAAATAAAAAAGCAAAAGGGAAGTTCCTGACTGGCCGCATTCCAGAGAACTGAGGAAATGCAAGTTATTACGTAACTGGGAGGGGCTAGTGAGATGACTTAGAGTTGAGGGAGGAAGAGAAAAGAATTATAAAGGTAAGAAAAGGCAAAATGGCAAATAAAGGTCTAACTTTAGACTTTTATTACTTAAAAAAATTCTCTGTGAATTCCATGCAGGGCATGCCATCTTTCTCAGACTGTGATGGTTCCCAGAAGTAGATCCAAAAATTACCAAAGATGCATTTTAGTCAGTAATGATATAGTAAAAAACTATCATCCTTATCAATTTTTGCTCATACCTAAGTATTAGTGCCTGATATTGCATTAGAGCCATGGGAATTGCCTGCAACAAGGGTTGTTTTTTTTTTCAATCATCAGTTGTGAAAAGCTATTACACTTATCTTTTTTTTTTTTTTTTCATTTAGACAGAGTCTCACTCTGTTGCCCAGGCTGGAAAGCAGTGGCACAATCTCAGCTCACCGCAATCTCCATGTCCCAGATTCAAGCAATTCTCCTGCCTCAGCCTCCCAAGTAGCTGGGATTACAGGCATGTGCCGCCATGCCTGGCTAATTTTTGTGTTTTCAGTAGAGACAGGGTTTTGCCATGTTGGCCAGGCTGTGGTCTCAAACTCCTTGCCTCACGTGATCCACCTGCTTTGGCCTCCTAAAGTGCTGTGATTGCAGGTGTGAACCACTGTGCCCAGCCCTACACTTATCTTTAATCTGCCTGCTTTTCAACTTTCAAAGCTGCGCTTTCAGACTCCTGTAATCTAGAAGTTCAGTCATTCTTTAAAAATAATTCAAACTACCACCACAATAATAACAAGCTCAACTTTGCTTTATGCATGGCAGGAAATGTTGAAAAATGTATAAAATTAAAGCCAACCATAAGTAGTCTACTTCAGAAATAACTGCTATTAACATTTTATTATATTTATGACCATTTTCTATGTAATTCTATTTCATAATTGCCCTTTACATATACAGTTTTGTATCTTTTAGGCATAAGATTTTTTTAATGGTTTTCCATCACTTTTCTGGCACGATGAGCTGTCTGTATTCCTTTTCCTGCTGGGAAATAGAATGCAAACAGGTAAACTCTGCAAAATCTCATTGTGAAGGACTTTATAGTTGACTGAGACACTTACGTGGATTATCTGATTGCATGTCTGTAATTGATCTCAGGTGGAATGGTTCCAAAGACCTCTACCACAGCATTTACTACTCTATAATATGACTTCCCTTTTACTTAACTCTCTTTTAAACCTTAAGCTCTGAGAGCAAGACTTTATTGTTCATCATTTGCACCCCAATGACTAGCATATGACCTGATACAATGAAAATTCTATTTATGAAAACTGAATGAAAGACTGAATACATTACTAAATACTAAAATTCTAGGGGATCCACAACTCATAGAACTTCTCCACAGTAGCAGGATACACCATGAATATGATTTCCAGAAGTAAAGTTTTAGTTTCAATATAGATTTGTCTTGAAAAAGCAGAGAAATACAGGAATTGATCATTATCAATGGAAAATTCTCTATAGATACTAAACTCAACTGTACCTAACATTCCTGCAGTGCTTTCACACTAAAATTTGGCTGTTCCTCAAATACTTAGAGAAAATTAATTTCAGCTTCTTTCTACAACTGGTAACATTCTGTAACATCTAGGTCACTGCAGCCTATATTTTGGAAATGTCAGGATTCCAATTATTTGGCATGCCCTCTGGTCCTGGTCTTACACAGGGACATTATTAAAGAACTAAAACTTCCCCTCCCACATGGTAGGAGCTCCCTCCAGGATTTTCCCCTCTAGAATCCCCTTCCACACTCTTCGTGGAACCCTTTCTCCTCTTCTCCTTTCCTTCTCTTTTCTCTACCTAAATAAAATCACCTTTCTGCAACAACAACAAAAAGAACTAAAACTGGTGGGGTGCAGTGATTCATGCCTGTAATCCCAGCACTTTGGGAGGTTGAAGCAGATGAATCACTTGAGCCCAGGACTTCAAAACCAGCCTGAGAAACATGATGAAACCCTGTCTCTACTAAAAATACAAAAATTAGCCAGCCATGGTGGCATGTGCCTGTAGCCCCAGCTACTCAGGAGGTTGAGGTGGGAAAATGGCTTGAGCCCGGCAGGTGGAGGCTGCAGTGAGCTGTGATTGTATCACTGCACTACAGCCTGGCGATAGAGTGAGACCTCGTCTCAAAACAACAACAAAACGACAACAACAAACTAACTAAAACCATGCATGTCCTCTTGGACAAAGAACTGGATGACTTGGACGACCATGATGGGAACATAATAGCCAATGGTTGAAAGAGAGCGAGAGTAAGACAGCATGCAAGCCACAGCCATCCCAGAGGTGTTAGCTTGAAAGAGGGCAAGGGAAAGCATAAGCAGCTGGCTTTGCTACGTAGGAGCCTCCTTATCCTCTTTAGCTTTGAACCAGATCTTGGCTCTCATTTCATTCAAATATAAGACAGCTAATAAACTGAGAGATCCTTCACAAATAGATGAAAGAATTTATACTGGCCAGTCACAGTGGCTCACACCTGTAATCCCAGCACTTTGGGAGGCTGAGGTGGGAGGATCACTTGAGGTCAGGAGTTCACGACCAGCCTGGGTGACATAGTGAGACCTCAAAAAAAAAAAAAAAAAAAAAAAAATAGCTGGGTATGGTTTTGCCTGCCTAAAAAAAAAGCAAATTGTTTGGCTGTGTTGGGAGAATATTTTGAACCAAGGAGGTTGAGGCTGCAGTGAGCTTGATGACACCATTGCACTCCAGCCTGGGCAACAGGGTGAGACCCTGCTGAAAAGAAAGAAAAGGAAGGGAAGGAAAGGAAGGGAAGGGGAGGTAGAAAGAGAGAGAAAGGAAAAAAAGAAAGAGAGAGAGAGAGAGAGAGAGAGAAAGCAAGCAAGAAAGAGAAAGAAGAAAAGGAGAAAGAACAAGAAAGAAGGAAAGAAAAGAGAGAAAAAGAAAGAAAGAAGGAAAGAAAATGTAAGAAAAGTCATATGATAAAACTGGTCATATAGTTTTGAGGCAGTATGCTGTGGACTTCCCTCTCTACAAAGGAAATTCTACAGCATTTTGTGTTGTTAAAGATACATTTAACCTACATTAATTAGAGTGTGTATGAAGTTCTTATTCCCCTTATTTATATACAGTAAAAGCAGTAACATTTGTTGAGTGTCTACTAAGTGCCAGGCTGCTTACATATGTTACATGCCTCATTTAATTGAATTCAGAACCTGCCTCCTCCATAAACATAATTTAATTATCACACTTACTTTGAAATTGGATATATCCCTTTCCTTAAAATCCTACATACAGTTTACTTAGTCCTATCCCATTACAGGCAAAAAAATTAACAATAATAATGCTAGAATTTATAAACACTTCTCTGGTGAGAAATAGAGACCACTGAGCTTTCCATTCTACACCCTGATCCAATTTTCTTTCTGAAATTTTAAAGGTAATTTTCTGTATTATATTCTTAATAAGAATATTAAGAGAGGCTGATAGCCTCTTTTCTCTTTTGCCATCCTTCCCTAGAACCCTCTTCTGCCACATAATGAAAGAATTAACTGCTTTACCTAATCTCAAATTAAAAAATATAAAGTAAAATAAAAATAATTTGGACGTTGAAGACTCTTTTCTTCATTGAAGTCTGAGACTTTGTTGTGAGATAACTGATGCGTTATCCTTCATCTTATAAGTATGCCCTTTACTCACTGCTTAAATATTTCATTTAATTAAAACTTTAATCTTGTTAAATGTAATAGCAATTTCAATTACCCAGATTAGTTGAAGGCCCAATAAAATTATTTTCTTACTGCTTTGGGATCACTTCTAAAGAACACATGGTCCAAATTTTTTTTTTTTTTTTTTAGAAATGTGGTCTCGCTATGTTGCCCAGGTTGGTCTCAAACTCCTGGGCTCAAACATTCCTCTACCTCAGCCTTCCAAAGTGCTAAGATTACATGTGTGAGCCACTGTGCCCAGCTCCCAAATTTGTATTAATTTGCTTTTTGTTTTTTAATTCCTTGACTTAATGAACATTTATTGAGTATTCCTTGTATCTGGTGTTCTGCTAGGGGAGTGATAATACAAGAGTAAGCAAAATAGGCACAGCATCTACTCTTACAGAGCTTACAATTAGAGGTAACAGACATTAAACAATGATTTACAAGTATAAAAGATTTACAAATGGCATGAAAAAGAAGGGAAGAGTGCTATGGGAACATATAATCAGTTTGGCCAACTTAGCCTGATGTTTGGGGGCTGGGGAGTAGACAAAGCTTATTCAAAGAAGTTCAGGTTTACGCTTGAAGCATAGGAAGACAGAGGAGTCATCTGTGGAGAAGAATTACCTAGATAGAGGGAACAACTTATGTAAAGGCTCTGAGAAGAAAGGAACACTTCCTATTCGAGGACTTAACAGAAGGTCACTATAGCTAGAGTGGTGATACCAGAGCGTAGGGAGGGATGTCAGTGAAAATGTGGGCAGAGACCAGAACACAGGTCATCCTAAGGACTGGAAACTTTGTCCTAAGGGTAATGGAAAGGCAATGGAGACTTAAAGCCGGGGGAAAAAACGTTTTAAAAAGCTTAACATAACTGAAATCTGGAAGATATGTACATATTAATTTACTATTTAATTTGTTCCAGAATGTGTTCTTACATCTTAATCCAATAATATTAAGATTTTTTTTAAGATGGAGTCTTGCTATGTTGCCCAGGCTGGCCCCAAACTTGTGGGCTCAAATGATCCTCCTGCCTCAGCCTCCTGAGTAACTGAGATTATAGGCACCTGCCACTGTGCCAGGTTAATCTTAAGAATTTTTACAAATATGACTGGATGATGTGGCTCACCTGTAATCCCATTACTTTGGGAAGCTGAGGCAGGAGGACTGTTTGAGCCCAGGAGTTTAAGACCAGCCTAGTCAACATTAGGAGACCACTGTGTTTACAAAAAAAAAAAAAAATTAGCTGGGCATGGTGAGACCAGCCTGTAGTCCCAGTTACTCAAGAGGCTGAGGCAGGAGGATTACTTGAGCGCAGGAGGTTGAGGCTGCAGTGAGCTATGATCATGCCACTATACTCCAGTCTGGGCAACAGAGAAGAAGAAGAAAAGAAGAAGAAGGAGGAGGAGGAGGGGGAGGGGGACAGGGAGGGAGAAGAAGAAGAAGAAGAAGAAAGAAGAAGAAAGAAGAAAAGAAGAAGGAGGAGGAGGAGGAAGGAGGAGGAGGAGGAGAAGAAGAAGAAGAAAGAAGAAAGAAGGAAGAAGAAAGAAGAAAGAAGAAGAAAGAAGGGGAAGAAAGAGGAAGAAAGAAGAAGAAAGACGAAGAAGGAAGAAGAAAGAAGAAAGAAGGAAGAAGAAGAAGAAGAGGAGGAAGAACTTTTACAAATATGGGACAAACTATCCAGGTTTTTGATACATAAAAGTTTTCCAAGAATAGAAAAGACCCTGGGATTGTTAAGCACAGCAAAAAAGTGCTTGGATACATGTTCTTATTATGTCTTGAAGTGATGGACCTAAGTCCTAAGTTTCTTTGCTTCTCATCTTTATCACATTTTAACTTGAATTGCAAATGAAATTGGTACAATAATAATGTCAGGGAAAGGAGGAAGGTGTGTGTTAGTCTGTTTTCACACCACTATAAAGATACTACCCGAGACTGGGTAATTTATAAGCAAAGGAGGTTTAATTGACTCACAGTTCTGCAAGGTTGGGGAGGCCTCAGGAAACTTACAACCATGGTGGAAGGGAAAATAGGCACCTTCTTCACAAAGCAGGAGAGGGGCGAACGAAGGAGGAACTTCCAAACACTTACAAAACCATAAGATCTCATGAGAATTCACTCACTATCATGAGAACAGTATGCGGGAAACCACCCCCATGATCCAATCACCTCCCTCCCTCAACATATAGGAATTACAGGTCCCTCCCTCAACATGTGGGGATTACAAATTGAGATGAGATTTGGGTGGGGACACAGCCAAACCATATCAGTGTGTGCACATGTATATGCATGTACATGTTTCCCATGGTTTTGAAGAACAGATTTATGACAATGAATATCAGTATCACATTCTTTGTGCTCCAAAGTAGTATCTACCTGATAAAAGGAAAGTAGAAACTAGAAAATATTAAAAGATTATGTTACTTTAGTCAGGTGTTTTAAGAAAAATATATGGCAACTTCTGGGTAACTCCACAGACTTTGACATGAAATATGTTGCTGTTAGATTAGGGACCCCCAATATGATTTCAGTAAGTACTGTGCTTGGGGTAGTAAAGAGATTCATGAATACTAAAGCCTTCTGTCAATAAAGTAAGAGAGGCTAGGGTTTTTATTTTGGTTTTTCAATACTTTTCAGTCTTCCCCATGAGCATCTCTTCTTGTCTTTTCCAGATTGTCTGTGTCCATTATATCAGCAGACAGGAATTTTAGGTGTGGTAATTTCTCAGAGGTATTTACTTATTGGGAGCTGGGGGAAACCTTGAAGATAATAAGGTTTCCCTTAGTAAATATGAGAATGGAGAAGTGAAGGGGGAGAGAGAGCTCTTAATATTATTCCCCAGGTGTCACCTGACTGCCTCCCAAATCAGAAGTTTCTTTTCTTCAATCTTGGACTGTAATGCTTCCTGACTATTCTTCAGGCTAAATGACTCCCTCTTTGCAGTGAATGAATAAATATAGAGTTGGCAAACTGTTTGAAAAAGGCTACTGACCCTTGATCTAAGAAATCTTGAGCAACAGGAGACCTGAATTTAAATGTCAATTTGTATCTGACTCACTATTTGAAGAGAATAAATCACTCATTTGATTGAATCACTTAACTCTATGGTCTGAGGTGTGGTACTGACTAGCTTCGCACACATCGTGTACTGAGTATGCAATTGATAATAAATATGTTTGTACTTTGATGAGAATGATTGATCAAGTTCCTAATTGTGCATGGGATTTAGAAACATTCAGAATATGTAGGCTAAATATTAAAATAAATTAGGGCTTGTTATGATGTAATGGAACAGGCTGTCTATTATTGCAAATAGGGTGGAGGCCTGCTATGTATTAATTGTCAGGTTACCAAAGCTCTGGGTAAATTTGGTAAGAGTGTTAAGAGTAGCTTCTCAGCAAGTACTCAGTGTTTGATTGAAAAGAGGACATTCTATTTACTTGGACAGAAATGTGGTTATATTAGGCTGTTTTATGTGATAAAAGGTTTTTGAAAAGTTTGAAATCTCTAGCATCTGACTCACAATGTCTTGATAATGTGTTCTTTTCTGTAATCAGAGTCATGAATAAAGAAATCTATCTTCTAGCACTGGATGACAATAGATTTGAAGGTGAGTTCAGACCTATGAGTATTACAGACAAAGGCTAGATTGAGAGCTGGGTACAGTGACTCACACCTAAAATCCCAGCTATTTGTGAGGCTGAGGCAGGAGGACTGCTTGTGGTCAGGGATTAGAGATCAGCCTGGGCAATACAGTGAGACTGTATCTCTATTAAAAAAAAAAAAAGACTAGATAGAGTATTCTTTAAAAAAAAAATAATGTTATGCTGTAGTAGTTCTATTTTACTCATTTTAGCTTGATATAAAAGAGCAAAAGGGGATAGGCATGATGGCTCACACCTGTAGTCCCAGCACTTTCAGAGGCTGAGGCAAGGTGGATCACTTGAAGTCAGGAGATCAAGACCAGCCTGGCCAAAATGCTAAACTTTGTTTCTACTGAAAATACAAAAATTAGCCGGGCATGGCAACACGTGCCTGTAGTCCCGGCTACTTGGGAGGCTGAGGCACAAGAATTGCCTGAACTCAGGAGGCAGAGGTTGCAATGAGCTGAAATTGTGCCACTGCACTCCAAAAAAAAAAAAAAAAAAAAAAAAAAGCAAAAGGGTATGTCATCGTTAAAGGTCACAGGAAGCCTATAACAGGAAATGTTTCCTTTGGTCAAAGAGCAAACTGAAGTTTAGATACCAAGATGGCAGAGTTGGAATGCATACTCAGGTCTGTTAGCTTATGATCTTTCCATGAAATCACTTAGCCAGAAAGACAAACTCAAAAACTTAAAATCTGACAGGATTAAAGTAAGTAAGGAAGCTTCTCTTTAATTTCTTTTGGTTTAGATGTAATCTTATATCTGCAGGGGAAAAAGGTGAACAATATCTATTGCAGAAAGATGTCTGTATTCTACAAGTTTGTTGATTGGGGCAAGTAGACATAGATGAAGTTGGAAAATGTCTATTAAATAGTATATAAATAGAAGGTAATAGTTCTGAGTCTTATTGATTTTTGAAAGTAATTTTAATATTAGTATCAAAAGTCTTCTAATCTCTAAAATATAAATGCTACTATTCTTCTCTTTATTTAGCAATATTGTAAAGCTATTGAAGAGGCTTATAAAATTCTTAGGAAAGCTGCTATAAAACATAGAGTTTATTATTTCTTACCTCATGTGTTCCTACTTTGTTCTTACCTCAATTACGATATCGCTTATATTGTATCCTAATCGTTACTCTGAATTCTCTACCAGCAAGTGGGTTTGTTCAAGACAGGGACCAGGTCTCTTTCATTGTGGTTTCCAACATAACCTGGACAGTGTCTGAAATATAATAAGCACTCAGTAAATGTTTATGGAACAAATAAACTAGCAAACTGTAACAAAAGGATTCATCTTTCTGATCCGTTTCTCTATTTCCAAAATGAGAAGACAGTAGTAATATTTTCCTAGATTGCTTATCAGGAACCTATCATATCTGTTCATATACTCTCTACTAGAGCTATGTGCCACAGACATAAATGGCTATTACCATGATTAGTAAGGGGGTAATTATTACAATTTTTATTCTGGCTGAAATTTTAAAAAATCTAATCATTATACTATCACACTGGTCTTTAAGTTAAAAAAAAGAGAGAAAAGAAAAATATCTAACCAATAAATTTCAGGAAAGAAATGTAGGCCATTTGAGGTAATAGGTAGTAGGAATCTCTATTCCTGGGCGCTCAGGGTAGAAGGAAAAGCAGAACCTATCCGCAGAGATGAGAATAATCCCTCACTAGGTGGCTCTCTCTCCCATGAGTGGGTGGCGCGTCGGTGCCCGGCGGGTGATTGGGGGCATTGTACTGCCGCAAGCGCAGCGCGTCACGCCGCATCATATCAGGTGCTAGCAACATGAGGGGCATAGTCCACTTTCTATTTCGTTAATGACAATTTGTCCTTGGAATTTATTTCAAAGCAGGTTCTACTTTCGTTTCCGCCAAACTTATACCTGATGTTTCAAATGAACATTGGCATAGTTTTATTGGTGCAGGTCTCAGGGAAGGATCTTGAAAGTGCCTCTTCAGCTGGTATGGAAAAAGATAGCAAGAATCATGTAGCCATACCAGACCAAAACAAATCAAAATAGCCCATTAAAATTCTGATTTTAACTATCCTATGAGGGCTGCATTCTTGTAAGGTTTTATACAGTGACATATCGTAAAGTACTTTGGGATAGCTGCTTAAATGACTCCACAATACGAACTGAAACTATAACTTGTAAAATGTCAATTTCTTCAAGCCACGGATGATGAATTTTCCAGCTACTTCCCATACACTCCATATTATTGACTTCATTATTTCAGCTTTTTGGCCCGAAACCTGACATAAAACAATAAATCTCCAAAAATATTTGTTCTAAGAATGAAACTTCCTTTCCTAGACTCCTTTCATCAGACAGATGTATCTAGTGTTCTTCTTGATATTATTTTATCCAATGTTTTCCTCTGTAACCCAACGACACAGAATGACGAGTTTTAAAACACTGCAGACCCGTGAGAGAAGAAAGGCTGCAGAGAGAGGAACTTGGAGGTCTGCCTTTAATAATCAAGTGGGATCCCCACTGTGGGGTGCCTATCAGAGTGACGGCGATAGTCAGTCTTCCTGCTCGTCCCCAGCTTAAATGATAGAAAACCACGTGTTAGCCTTCTAGGATGTGTTCCCACCCTCACCCTGGCCTCCCCGAGGCAGGCTCGCAAAGGCTAGGTCAAGAGGGAGTACGAGGGTAGGGTGGATTTGGGAGAGAGGTCGACCCGCCAGGAGAAGTAGGCTATCCCCGTCCGCAGGTGAGGCATCGCGGCTGTCGTGTGCCGCTCTCCTCCCTCAGGGACCCCGTCCTGGCGGGATCCCGCCTCCCAGAGCCCAGTGCAGTTGTGGGGAAAACCCCTCGCCGTTCCTTGCCGCTTGGCGCGGCCGCCTCGCCCTCCCGACTGCAGTCCGCCGCCCGCCAGCCTCCAGGCCATGCATCTTCTTCGCAGGCCCAGTCCTCTCCACGCCTGGCTCTGAGAGGAAACTATGGAGGTGGTTCCCGCCCGCAGGCGGGTGGAAAAGCCCATGGTGAATGCCTCGGGGTGTCCCCGCAATTGCTGTGGGAAATGGGACGGGAGGAGTAAGTGGACTTCATCACCGGGGATAACTACCTCGATTCCCAACTTGGGGGAGGCCTTTAGATGGAAGGGATGCCAGCGGGGAACCCTGGGCGGTTTCCTGGGAATCCATTCGCCAAGGGGAGGGTCACCCTGTCCGCACACATCGGTTACTATGACAATACAACCACAGCCTCCAGTTTCCATGGCAGCTGCCTAACCAATCCGATTGGTTTCCTTTCTCTTCCTCTTCGGGCCCCACCCTATCCCCTCTAACAGTCTCCCAGCGTGCTTGGGGAGGGGCTGCAGAGAAGAGGAGGGGGGGTCCTTCGAGTCACTGTCTACGCGCGAGGGAAGACAGGAGTCGAGGGACTGCCGGGCGGAACTGTAGGAGGAAGGGGCAGCGTTTCCGGCGGGAAAGCGTGAAGGCGTGCAAAAAGGAAGAGGAAAATCGGCTGGAGTGCTAAGAAGGGGGAAGACTTTCAGTGTAACTCCCGGTTCTTTTGGGTTCGATGTTCTCGGTGGGGTTGGGATTGCCCTCTTGCGCGGGAGAGAGGAGTGGATTGGCAGGAAGCCACCAAGCGCCACCAACAGGTCGCTCAGAAGCCGCACAGGCGCCACACAGCTCGTTGATCCCAAAAGGGAGCGCTACCGAGAGGCGGAAATCACCGGGAGGGACAGGCGGTGCTGAAATCTCGCGAGAGGGACCCCCTCCTCCTCGCTGCTGACTTCCTTCCTCTGCTTCTCCTCTTTCCCCCGCCCCCTCCCTTCACCCTCCCCCTCCCCCCCGGTCGGAGTGTCCCTGCGCCCCACGGGCCGGAGCAGCAGCGAGAGCAGCTTTCCCCGCTCCCTCCCCCTCGCCTCATTCACCCCCACCCCCCGCCGTGCGAGGAGGAGCCGGAGGAGAG
Organism: Cacajao melanocephalus; assembly: GCA_963573385.1. Classification (NCBI taxonomy): domain Eukaryota; kingdom Metazoa; phylum Chordata; class Mammalia; order Primates; family Pitheciidae; genus Cacajao; species Cacajao melanocephalus. The sequence continues at coordinate 98,298 of CAUYLG010027847.1, read as the reverse complement.
GAAGATGGCGGCGGCCGCCAGCACCCGCGGTGTCGCGGGGCCGCTCCGAGGAGCCTGAGAGACCCACGGAGGCTTCGCGGGAAGACGCGGCGGCAGAGGATGAGCCTGCAGAGCGCGCAGTACCTCCGGTGAGTGCCAAGGCCGGCCCTGTACGTAGCGGGAGCGGGCCGAGGGTTGGGGCATGGAGCAACAGACACCGAGGTGGTAAGTCCGGGGTGGCGGGGGAGTTGCTGCCTCCTCTCCTCGCCGGGTAGGGCGGCTGGGGCTGCAAGGAGATCTGCGGGAAGAGGCGGAACGGGTATCGGTGCGTAACCGCCACCGACCTGGCTGAGCTCTGGAGAAGCCGGCCCGTCCAGGTGCGAGGAGGGAGGTTGGGGAAGCGTGAGAATGTCTGTGCGCGCGTGCCCGTGGTCTCGGGCTCGCTAGCGAGGGGTGGAGAGAAACGTCCGGGGAGGCGGCGGCGACCCCGAGTGGAGGTGGGTGTGGAGAAGTCTGATCCCCGTGGCGGGGGACTCGTGGTGTGGTGTGGGATTGGTTGGAGCGATGCTTGAGTAGGGGACGGGGAGGAAGTCTACACACCTGGAGTGTTGGGGCGGGGGAACCCAGGAAGGCAGACAGAAGGAGAGAGAGACTGCAGGAAACTGGAGCATGTTCTTCACTCTCGGGTTGGGGGTATTGAGGAATAATGTCATCTGTAGTTAGTTGGCGGTGTAGGGAGGGGATGAAGAAGGGGGTAGATGGGGAAGTGAGGAAAGAGGGAGGCATTGTGGACAAGGTTGAGTTTTCCAGAAGAAACTGGGTTAGAATCAGTGTAGCTGGAAGATACCATTCTGAGAGTCGTGTGCATTCATTAAGAGTGGTATAAGGAGCTTGTATGTCAGAGGTAGAGTAACACATGGATATAGTGTGTGTGTATGTGAGATGTGTGTCTGGGTGGGGGGAGGGCAGCGATTGATGCACATTTCAGGAAGAAGATGTAGATAGGTTGGAACTTAGTACATGATGGCGAGAACATATTGAATGGAAGGACACCAGCTTTTGTGCAGCCAGAAGGGTTCCATGGACGCTGAGTAAGAGCTTAGAAGCAGAGGTAAAGAGGGTCAAAAATCTTGATAACAGAGAAAAGTAAGGTTATTAGAGCCTGAAATTAATTGGCGAGTGACTACTGCTTAGAAAAGGGGAAGACTTTAAAATTGGTCGTTTTTGTAATTCAGGAGCAGAACTAAGAAAGAAAGGCAGGCCTTATGGAAAGATGTTTTTTTAAAAAAATTGTTTCATACCTTGCGGAGGAGGGAGTTGGATGAGGTGGAAGTCTGAAATAAGTGGAAAAGTCACTTTAGCTGTTTAGTGAAGTGAAAGTATTGATATGTGTGTATCCCCGTATGTATATTTCAAGAGGTGTGTAGTTACATGATACATAGGGTGGCCATTATAATTTTTAAAATAGTAAAGTTTTGTTAGGCAAGATAGGGAGAGGAGAGAATGATGAGATATTTGGACTATGCTTGAATGCCTGATTTTAACACAACATATATTCCCAGTGACCATAGGACAGATGGAATGATGTCTGTAATTTGAGGCCCTTTTTTCTCCTCAAATATTCCTTTGTTGTTTAATATATCAAATAAATACAGCTATGACAAAGATCTGTTGTAGGTGATATAGAGAGATACGGAAACCATAAGGGTACTGATTAGTCTTAAGGAATTTGCAGTTGAGTATCTATTAGGCAAGTAAGTTAATAACAGCACAGAGTGTAAGTATCATAAAAGATATCAAGTGTTTTGAGTCCAAAGGCAGGAGATCACCTGAGCAGTGGGAGGGAATCAGGAAAGACTTCCTTTGTTCATTTGTTCATTCGTGTACTCATGATTCATTAGTTGTTTTGTTGATCACTTCTATGGGAGGCATTGTACCAACATCTGAGAATAGAAAAATAAGAACTCCACCCTCCTTCTACAGAGCTTACAGTTTGTTAGACTTCAAGGAAGTGGCATTTAGGATATTGTTCATCCTTAATATTCATTTTAACAGATGTGGATTGAGAACAGGGGAATTCCAAATGGAAACTGAGCAGGGTTATGTAGATAGGGAAGTTGGGGGAGGGGAGATGTTCAGTCCAGGTAGATCAGAAGGTAGGGTGATACAGCTGGGAAAGCTTAGATAGAATTGTGGGGATTATCAAGTTTGACCCTTTCCTTTTACACATGAGGAAAGTAAGCCCAAAGAAGATAAAATTGTTGAGGGTCATATAGCTGGTATGTGGAAATTAGCTCTCAAATGTAGATCTTCTAACTTCAAGTCAGCTGTAGTACACTGCATGTCAATGTTCATCTGTTCTTTCCACAAATACAAGTTGAGAACATACTATATTCTAGTGTTGAGGGTACACTGGTGAACAAAAGGGTGAACATGGGAGGATATATTATAGTAGAAGGACACAGTCAGTAAACATAGCAGTTAAATATATATCAGGTGGTCACAAGCACTAGGAAGAGAAATAAAGTAAGACAGGGATATACTGTTCTATTTGGACAAGGTGGTCAGGGAAATCCTAACTGATAAGGTCACCACATTTAAGAGGATCCTGAATATCATGTTTCGTAGTTTGTAGTAAAAATGGCTAGACAATGGAGGATCTGAGATGATTTGTTAGAATTAATATGTTCATAGCTATGTGTTAGGAAAATGACTCTGTGTGATGTAGTGGTGGATAACAGAGAAAAGTAAGGTTGTTAGAGCCTGAAATTAATTGGGAATGACTACCGCTTAGAAGAGGGGAAGACTTTAAAACTGTTTTTTTTTTTTTTTGTAAGGTTCTATCCCTTACAAAAGGTTCCCTTCGGGACTTAGGTTCCAAATAAGGTAGTGGCAGGGGATCTAGAAAGTTATGAAAAGCAAATTGGCAGAGTGGTGGTACTTTTAATGGGAAGATCACTGGACTTGGAGAGGATTCTTTTTAATGTACCTTATATTTTATAAGTTGACATGGTAGGGAAGACTTTTCCTTAGGTGTGGAATCAGTGATAGCTTGAGATGAACTTAGTTCTTTGAAGAAGGGAGAAAAGAAAAAAATTGAATATAATGATATTTTTCAGCTAAAATTGAACAAGCAAGATGGGGGAGGCATAGGTCCTGGGGTCCGTTAAAGATTCCTGGAGCCAGTCTTGTCTCAATATTGTGCATTTGGCAAGTGTTAGAAGTCTGAGACCTAGGTGATGGTGGTGGGAATCATAAATAAAGGATTGTGCCAGTCTGATTTCCCTCTTCCTTTTTTAGATAATCATTCCATTTAAAGTCTGCAGTGGGGACACTAGAGAATGTCTTTAGGGAAGCATTATGTTCACTTTCTTTGAAAATAGAACTGTTGGTTTTTATAGACACCTCAGGGAAGATGCCGAGTATTGCTGAATGGGGTATAGCAGTTATTTTTCGTGACCTTGGCTTTAAGAATTTTCTTGCCTACCTTTGTCAGTGGTGGAAGATCATGACTGGGCAATTTTTAATCTGCATAGCTACAGATCGTGCCTCACGTAGATGAAAATTAGTTTTGTCTCAGCTGAATTTTAATTTGTTAGAGTAAATGAGCTGGGATATCTGGCATTGAAATAGTGGGGTGGTGGGAAACCAAGGAGCAAGACAGCAGTTTCAAAAGGGTCAGAAATGAAGATATAAGGTAAGAAGCCTCAGTAAGACCAATAAAGAGAGAATTCAACATCAGGGGAACTGCATTAGTCTCAAGTTGTAAAAAATAGAGCAGAGATGAAAGGAAGAAAACCTATCCTCTCTGTGGGAAAGGTGATGATATTCCAGGCAGGAAAGGATAATGAAATTTTTTGTTTGCTGAAAGGTAAGTATCTTTTTAATACACTGACAAGACTTATACATGAATCAGTTAAGTTGAAAATACTTTCTTATGTTTTATAAAAATAACAAATGGTCTTACATATGGGTGTTCCAGGCTGAATCACACTGGAAATTACTCAAATTGAAGGAAAATTCAGAGTATTTTCTCTTTTGATTTATGACAGAATGAAAGATTTTTTAAGACTTTGACACCTCTGTTGAATAAAAGAAAAGGGTGTATTGAATATAGTTCATTTGGTAACGGTAGGAGAAGGTGAGAATATGCTGTAGGTGAGGTATAATATCATGCTTTAAAATAATGGCATTTTGAAAAAAAGAAAAATGAAAATTAACATATCAAAGTTGGAAAAGCAAGAGTGCGGGAAGTGTTAAAGTACCAGATAGAGAAGACATCAAAGTTGTTTTGGAAGATGAGAAGGAATAATCATAGCCATAGGGAATACTAGTCAAACAAGTCAAATCCTGTTATAAAAGGCGGCACAGGTGCCACTGAATGACATCTGCTGCCATTGTGGGAGGCACTGTTCATACTCTGTATTCCCTTAAACTCTCCTCCTTACCCTCCTTCACTATTCTCTTGTCTTTAATTTCTTCCTATGCTGTAGATGTTTCAGTGAGATCCACTTGAAGTGGATTCCTACTGTTAGACTCCTTTACAGGAAAGGTCCAGAAAGTATCTGTTTTGGGGTATGTGTGTGTGTGTTTTTTTTTTTGGTATGATATATCTGTAGTGAAGAGGCTGCACTTCAGTGGCTCACTTGTCAGAAACTTTGTTACTAATATAACAGCCACAGGGTTGTTTTCTAAGCCAACAGGAAAATGGTTGTCATATAAATAGGAATTAAAATACCCAATATGGTATAAAATAAAAATGTATCACTATAAATCTTGGAACAGAGAGAGATAGTGGGGATAAGGCTGGATAAAGTAGCAAGCCGAGCCTTATCCTAGCCTGGGGAGAGGAACAGAGAAGATAGTAGGAGTATTGGGAGGAACATATAACTAAATAGGATGGGCTCCAGGTTCTAGAAGAGTCTAGTAATTCTAGATTAGGTCGTCACTGTATTCTGAAGCTTCTAGAAGTCTTAAAGCACATGCTGATTTTAATCCATGTGGTCCTCGGAGTCTTCTTCCTCTGTCCCATTCCCTTCCGTTCCACCAAGGAATCCTTTACAGAATGTAAAGTAGCTTTTGTCTCAAAGTATCAGCCAAATGTGGTGAAATTATTTGAACGAATGACTGTCTCTTTAGGCTTATAAGTCTTTGTTATGGCAGTGTTCATAGCATATTACCTGCTTGGATATTGTCTGAATAAATTACTTTGGCAGTTAATTTCTGCTTCCCTTGTGGTTTCATTTGGATTCAAAATGTATACTTCCTGTCCTATCTTATGTTTCATTTATTTGCTTTCTGACAGCTACAGTCTTGTGCCTTCATGGTAGAAGAAGCAGTTGCTGAGTTTGTTGTTGCTGTTTTTAATGATGTGTTACAGTAAGATCTGGACCCACTAGTATTGCAAGTTTCTCATAAGGCAGTTTTGCGGTGGAGAGTGGTTCAGACTTTAAAAGGGCTTGTGTGTTTTATACTTGAGAAAAATTGTTTGCTGCCTCCAGCTAGCCTTTCAGATTTTTGTATTAGTGTTATGAATTAGTGCCTGAAAGTTTAGATGGGTTAGTTTAACCGAACTTGTGTAGAGAATAAATTATAAAATATATGTCTTGTAGATAGTAGATTATTCATCTGTGTGTAGGTCTGTTGGCCATTATATATTGCCATTAAAGTTTTGCAATCAAGCTATATTCTAATTTAGTTGCTGTATTGTTATGAATAGGCTTATCAGCTGTTTGAGAGATTGTAACTCAGCATTTACAAGGAAATATAAGGGTGGAATTTTGGCAAATATGTCACATGATAAGTGAGAGCTTGAAACCAGCTCCTTTTTTGTTAGTATGTAAGTGGAGCTGCTTAGGAACGTTGTTTTTACTCTCCCTTAGACCCAATTTTTAGTCAGTGGAAAGAGGAGGTGATTCTACTAATTGTCTAAGAACATTTTAGGAATCTCAAGTAGACTGTGTGGCAACTTTGGGTTTTTTCTTGTCTGCTACTTTTACAACAGGGTTTCTCAGCCTTGGCAGTTACTGATTTTTTGGTCCAGATAATTCTTTGTTGTGGGGGATTGTCGTGAGCATTGTGAGATGTTCAGCAGCATCCCTGGCCTCTACCCATTAAATGCCAGTATCTTCCCTTGCAATTGTGGCAATCAAAACTGTCCACACATTGCCAGATGTTCCCTGGATTGAGAACCACTGATTGAGAAAATATATGTAGGAAAGATATATATGTACGGTATAGGTTCATTTTCTTGTTTTCTCCTCTAAGCCACAGATTATTTATTTAGATTTTCTTTTTAGCTATCTTTTAGGTAGTAATCGGCTAGTTACTTTGGCAAATTAAAAGAAAGACATTTAAGTAGCTATAATAGTAGGTCAGAGGTACTGTATAAGTATAGGCAAGAAGTTTATTCCAACAGAGGTGGAGATGGGGTGAAGAGGGTGTCTTTGAGGAGGTAAGATTTGGTTTGGATATTGAAAGATGGATGGAACTGTAAAGAGTGGATAGTGGGCAAATCACCATTTTAGGCAGGAAGGAAACAACTCATGGCTCCTTTATTCCAAATAAATTTTTTAAAAATTTATTTCACTCATTTAATACATGGCATTAGTTAGTATTCTGACCACATCTAAAGATAAGATAGGTTTATGGACAGAGAAGTGGTGATGTGGGAGTGGTAGTTTAAAGATTTGGTGGCTGCTTTAGGCCTCAAAAAGGGAAAAGGAATTTGGTCAGGCAGGTTCCTACAGAATCCCTTCCTTTAACTATGCTCTTAAATGTTTACCATCCTTCAGAACCTTTCTTCAGTTGTTTGGCTCTCTTCTTTTAGTCTCTCAAATTATTCCCTTTACTGGTCTTACCTTCTGTGAACCAATCTCAATTGTCCCTTAAAAGACCTTCCCATTCTGATTTTCCTTTAAGCTCTATCCTTCTTTACCTTTGTTTTCTGGCTAAGCATTTCAAGTTTGCCCTAATCTATGTTTTTCCTTTAGTTACCATCTACTTTTCCTTGATCCCTTGCCATCTAGCCATTTTTTTCGAGTAAATTATTGGAATTGACATTTCCAAAGGTGCCAAAGACCTTACAGTGGCCAAATTCATTCACTGATGATTGTTTTCCTTTCTCTCATACTCACACTTTTGTTTCCCTTCCTCTTTGTGCCCCCTCTCTCATATCTATCCTTCCATCCATTCTACCAATAAACATTCAGTTTGGAACATGCTGTATCCCAGGTCCCTGGGGATAAGAGAATATGTCCTCAAATAGTTTTACTGGGCATGCAAGTAAGTACTCAGTTACCAAATAGTTTATACTGGCAATGATACATACACAGGCCTTATGGAGTGTTCTGAGCTCTGGCTGTTGTGTTTAACATCAAGATTCCATAATTCTGATTACATTGCTCATTCTTTTGAAAAATTCTTCTGTTACCTTACCTGCAGTTCTTCCTGCAAGTATCAGAAAGAAAGCGTTGATTTGGGACTTTAAGCACCACCCGCTACTTTCCATGTGGGCTAAACATGTAACATTTCTGGGTCTTGATTTCTTTATTTGTAAAACGGAACATCGATCTCCTAAAATTGCTGTCAGTGTTAAAATGACAAAAGTTTACATGTGTTTAACCAATTCTAGTTCTTTTTCAGGTTCCCTACCACCTGTCCCCCTGCCAGTTAATCTTTGCATTGCTTCTATATTAATAGTCTTGAAAAGACATTTGTATATGGCTTTCACTTCCTTAAACTCCTTAATCTGGTATTGTTGGCCTTCCATAAAATGACCTGCACCTACCTCTGCCTCATGATATCTTTTTACTCCTTGATAGAAACCAACTACCTTAGCCAGAGTAATCTCATTGTTTTCTAATCATGACATACTCGATGCTTAAATCTCTCTTCCCATGTCATTTCGCCTGTGGGAAGTGCCATTCTGTACTAGCTTAGCTTAAGCTTTACCTTATTTTGTGAAGATTTCATTTCTACTCTGGTGATTTCTGCATTCTTTGAACTTTGTAGTATCACCTGTATCTTAGTCATTTGGTACTTCTAATTTCTTTATTTTGTAATGATCTTTTGTTTGTTTGAGATAGAGTCTCACTTTGTCGCCAGGCTGGAGTACAGTAGTGTGATCTCGGCTCACTGCAACCTCCTCCTCCCTGGTTCAAGCAGATCTCCTGCCTCAGCCTCCCAAGTACCTGGAATTACAGGCATGTGCTACCATGCCCAGCTCATTTTTGTATTTTTAGTAGAGGCGGGGTTTCACTGTGTTGGCCAGGATGGTCTCCATCTCCTGACCTCATGAGCCACCATACCTGGCCAATGATCTTTTTTATATGTGACTTATCTCTGCAGCTAGACTGAGTATGGTTAAGACCATGTCTCAGTATCGTTTAAATGTACAGTGTATAAAATTGGCATAAAATTGTCATGATTTTGTTTTGTTTTCACAAAACGTTTAGGAATACTTACCATATGCCTGTGCTAGGCTCTGAGAATATAAAAATGAACCAGTGCTTGCTCTTTAGGATAGTGGCTCCTGAGGTAGACAGATGTGGCACAAATATTTCAATATAATGTGGTAAATACAGTGTCAGATGTTTTCAAGGAATTCCATGAGTGTACTGAGGGAAGTGGCACTTTTCCTGCATAGGAGGTTTAGGGGAAAGCTTCTGGAGTTGAACACGTGAGTTCAGTTTTACTTATTTTCTTATTTATCTCAGAGACAGGGTTTCAATCTGTTCCCATGCTGGTTTTGGACTCCTGGCCTTAAGCAATCCTCTTGCCTCAGCCTCCCAACTTGCTTGGATTTATAGGCATGAGCCACTACTCCCTGTGAGTTGAATTTTAAAAAGATGAGTAGGATTAGCCAAGTGGAAAAAGAAGAGAAGAGTATAGTGAGCGAAGAACGAAAATGAGTAAATGCCTCAATGCAGTGTGTTTGAAGAACTCTGAAAGAATCCTGATACTAGGAATGACTGAGTTTGGTTGATGTAAACATTATGATCAGATTGAGACTACCAGTCAGATTAGGTCATATAAACTAGAGATTTTGATTAGTCCATATCTCATTCTGCATTTTTGGGAGGAGTCTAAGGTTCTCTTTCAGTGAACCTGGTAATCTTAAGGGAGCAGTTTATATTTGAATGGCTGGTTTGTATTATGCACATTCCTACTGGAAAAGGGAGACACAAGAGAGAGATTTATATAATGCCTACCATACTTCCTCTGAGATACGTAAAGATTTAGATTTTCTCCCCCTACTTTTGTAAGTAGCCTCATCTTAGGTAAATAGCTATTTGGAGCACCGTTAAATTTTTATGTGGGAGATGATGAGAGTGTTGGTGAGTACAGTAGTCCTCCTTTAACTATGGTTTTAGTTACCTTGTGGTCAATGGTAACTAAAAGTAGGTGGTCAGAAAATAGGTGAGTACAGTACAATACGATACTTGAGAGAGTGAGAGACCATGTTCACATAATCTTTATTATAGCTTATGTTATAATTGTTCCATTTTATTATCAGCTATTGTTAGTCTCTCACCGTGCCTAATCTGTAAGTTAAACTATCATAGGTAAGTTCATATAGGAAAAAAGTGGCATAGATAGTGTTTGTTACTACCTGAAGTTTCAGGCATCCACAGGGTCATCTCCCATGGATCATGGAGGACTAATGTGTATGTAATTCTGAAAACAGCTTTGGGCTCGTAGGACTTCATTTATAGGATTCTCACCTTGAGATAACGAGGTAGAATGGAGGTCTAGTTGTGAGAAGGAGTAGTTCCATAGCATTAGGGGAAAATATCAGAAATCTTTAGTTACTGAGGTTAAGTGAAGTGTCTTTGGATTTAACTTTTTCAAGTCATAAAGAACAGACTCTTTGATTAGTGTTTTGTTCTCACAGTTCTTGATGGCATTTTCCTACTGTGGTATCTTAAGTGATAAGCATGATTCTGAAAGTCTGTTATAACTGCTATATTGTGTTAATATCCTCATCCCAAAACTCTCTGGGTTCTCAGATCACAGAAGTTGAGTTCTTTTTCTTTCCTTCTTCTCAAAGACATATAATAATATTTCAGTGCTGTGTTAGTTGGGATACAGTATATTGGATGTGTCTGTTTTACTAATACTGACTCTTAGAAAGGTCATGAATTATTATTTAATTTTGTATCAGATCACCTAAACAGATTTTCTTTGAGATACTGTACAGTAATGAGATAATTAGTAGTGAGATAATCAAAGTAAAATGCAACTGGAAAATGGTATTCAAGGAAAAAAATGAGTTAAAGACTGCTTACTTTAAAATATTTTTATTATTGTGAAAAATGTAAAAAAGCATAGTGTTAAGAGAACCACCATAGGATAAATTTGGATATTAAAGAGTGTCGTAGGACATCTGCAAATTTTGTGTATGTGCACATACATGCGGCTTGTGTAACATATTTTGAAGTGAAATTTTTGTACTTTTAATATCTAATTCTATGAAATCATATTCCTCAAATTCTGTTTAAATAACCAAAATGACAGTGTTATACTTTGTCTGAAATAATCATTAGTTTTGTTTTTTGATGAAAAAAGGTTAGACCATTTTAAGAAGCACAACTCAAATGATAAGGCATATTGGTCATAAATTCTGGTTTTTGAAATGAAAAGAATGTAACCTAGTTTTCTAATGTAATGTATTAATTTAGTTGTTTAAACTCGTACATGGGTCTTTTTGGCTCCCTAAGACAGCAGCATGGCATAGCAAGTTGAATGAACCAAGGTGTTTGAACTAAGATTGGCTTAATTTGTATTTTGGTTGTCCTGAGTTCAGATCCCTACTATGTACCAGCAGTGTGACCTTGAACCTCTCTAGTTTCAGTTTTGCTACCTGTAAAATGACCATGGTAGAATTACTAGGAGAATTACATGAGAAGCTATACACAGTACAATTCCTCGGTATCCATGGGAGATTGGTTCCAGGACCCCTACAATACCAAAATCTGTAGGTGCTCTAGTCCGTTATATAAAATGGCATAGTAGTTGCACATAACCTGCATACATTCTCTACTTTAAATCATCTCCAGATAATTTAAATGTGTAATACAATGTAAGTAATTATGATATTACATTGCTTTTTAATTTGTATATTAAAAAATTGTTATGTATTTTTTTTGTGATTTTTTTTTTCTTTGGTCTGCACTTGGTTGAATCCATGGATGAGAAACCCACAGATACAGATGGCCAACTCGTATCACAATAACCCTCAAGCTTTTCTGCTTTTTTATTTTTTACATTTGCTGTTCCTTTATTCCTGAAATAACAATTAGTCTTTACACTATTTCTGGCAGCTGATGTGAAACTACAAGTGATGGCAGCTCTCACAAATGTGTCACCAAGAACAATTCTCTCTCCTTTTAAATGCTAACAGGGACTTGTTAGCATTTCCTTTGTATGAGGGTTTATTTGCTTTTGTATTGCATTTGGGAGAGGTGTGCAGTATATCCTGATGTGGCCATATAGGTATGCCCTTTAATATAGATGTTTGTGAAACTAAGAAAGGGACTCCTGAGTTAATACCCTTTATTTTAAGTTATTTTTGGCATATTTTATGATTTTATAAATAATGTTTTTAGTAATCATTTTGACCTGTTATTTGAAAGCCTTCTTTATTATACTCTTAGACCCTTTGCCATATGGTTCTGGGTTAGCTTCCATTCACATGTAATCTGGCATACACTGACATACTTTCCTTTTTTCAGTTCTGACACTGAGGCTTGCATAGACTAGCAATAAGGAATAACTTCATAGAGAGGCTGTTTGTTCTTTTGACATGATTGATAATAGTAATAGGCAGCACTTTTATGTTGTGCCAGACACTATTCCAAATATTGTGTGTTTATTAACTCTTTGAATAGTAGATGTAGACTACTATTGCTCTGTTTCACAGCCAGGTGAACAGGCACAGGAGACATACATGCAGAAAGTGGCAGAGCTGGGTTTTGAACCTAGACATCAGGCTGATTCTATCTGTATCTGTATAGTTTTATATTCTCACTTGCTTAGGATTGTATACTTTTGTTTTTATTTTGTTTATATATTTATATAAAACATAATGTACACAATTATAAACATATATAATCTGAACACTTTTCTCATCAGTGTCAACCTTCCTAATGCGCTTTTTCTTGGTAGATAATGAGCGGGAGTGGGCCAGGTAGTTTTGGCAAAAAACTTACTGAGGGGAGATAGTTTTCCTTATGTATTTGAAGTTAATGAATTTAGATTGCTTTGATTTATCTTATTGACTAGTTCATATGCTGTTCCTCCCTTTTATAGCTGTTTTTTCTGAAGTTTTTGTCTTTAGTATTACTACTTAGATACAGTCTGTTTCCTAGAACACTTGGGAATATTGACAACCGGCTATTGTGGGGGAAAATAATTTTGACCCTTCAGGACTAATAGTACAAGTAGAGAATGACTTGCCAGTTTTTGTGGATAACTTCACTGCAGAAGATTTGGATTCCATTTTCCTCATTGGCTTGGTAAAATTATTACATAGAGATGTTTTGGTGCCAGCTTCTGACACTAAGGATTATAATTTTGCATGTATGAAATTTAAATCTTAGATAATAATTGCTTCTAAAGGAAAATTCAGTGTGACTTTTAAAAAGTAACAGATTGCTAAAGCTATACTTTATATGTGGCTTGATATCTTTGAATTTCATGTTGGCCTTCAGAAATATATTGTTACCTGAAATTGAGACAGCAAGACTGTGGTTCACTAGGAAAAGGGACAGCTTTCCACTCCTCACTTCCAAGTCTTAACTTCTTTCTTTCATGTGACTTTCCATTATTCTTGAAAAACTCCTTCTTCTACAAAGTCTTTCTTTGGATCATCTTAGAATTTTTCTCAGGTAAATGACGAGATATTTCTCTTTTGTGTGTGCACTGTTTTGTTCTCACGTTGGCATTTAAGAGGAGGGCTTTCTCTTATTTTAGGACAACCATAGAGCCATACTGACACCCAGTAAATGTTGCCTAGTAATATATGAGATTGTACTTACTGCAGACATTTGAATTACATGAATTTCTCATAGTAAATGACATATCTCAGTCTTCAAGGAATGGTAGGGTCTGAATAATCAGTAATATTCTTCATTGTCACATAAACAAAACCAAGCACACTTGATTTAAGCAATGAAAAGAAGCAAAAACTGTATAAACTGTATCACAGGGCTTTTTTTTTTTTTTTTTTTTAAAGACAAGGGTCTCACTGTGTCATCTCTGCTGGACTGCAGTCGTGTGGTCACGGTAACCTCTACCTCCCAGGCTCAAATGATTCTCCCACCTCAGCCTCCTGAGTAGCTAGAACTACAAGCATACACCATGACACCCAGCTAATTTTTGAATTTTTTTCTTCTTAGAGATGGGTCTCTCCAGGTTGCCCAAGCTGGTCACTGTCTTTTTAAAGAAATGCTAATACACCGTCGATGTAAAGATTGAAGAATACAGTGTATTAGGTTCTTAGTTATGAGGAACAGAAAAAATGCTGGCTCATTTAAGCTGTGAAAAGGCTGGAGATGTAGGACCAATAGCTGTATTAGTTTCCTTTTGCTGCTATAACAAATTACTACCACCATGGTGGGTTAAAACAACACAAGTATGTTATCTTTCACTTCCGGAGGTCAGAGGTCCAAAATGGGTCCTACCAGGCTAAAATCAAGATGCCATTCCTTCTAGAGTATCTAGGGGGAAAATCCTTTTTCTTGCCTTTTCCAGCTTTTGAGACTGCCCACATTCCTTGGCTCATGGCCCCCTTCCATCTTCAAAGCCGGTAGTCACATGACTCCACCTTCTGCTTCCCTCATTACTCTCCTTTTCTGACTCTCCTGCCTCTTTTTAACTTAGAAAGATCCTGTTATCACATTGGACACACCCAGATAATTCAGTATACTCTCCCTTTCTCAAAATTCTTAACCAGTCACACCTGAAAAATCCCTTTTGTAGGTAAAATTCAGAGGTTCTGGGATTAGGATGTAGACATCTCTGGGGAGCCATTCTGCTTCCCACAATAGCTATAGAGCCTGGAACAGTGCCTCAAATCACATCCTAGAATTCAGCCTGTAAAGACACTTTGCAGAACCTTAGTTGTATCTGTTACTTTGCATCCCTGACCCCTGACACCACTCATGCTGGCCCTATTGGAAATTGGATGTAGTTGCTGCTGCTATGCAGGATGGATTAGCCACAGTCCTCACTTTCTCTCCTTAGTTTACACTTAAATGTGGGGTTGGTGTGTTTGTTGATGGAGCCTGAATTATGTATCTGTACACTAGCTGCAAGTGAAGCTGGTAAATCTGTAATGGGAAGCATGTTCTGCTTTATTAATTGTGGAGATTTCTCAAAAATAGGAAAAGAAATTCAGATGCTGGGCTTCTGAAAAGAATACCAACCAGAGAGAACATATTAGTACAGTTGAGAGTCATTGGTATGAGTATTCTATTCATTTGACAAACTGTACCAGAGATACACAGATGGATGAGATACATTTCTGTTTCTGATTGTTGCTAGCCAGAGCAAGAGTGGAAAGGTGTGTTCAGGGTATGCCAGTATCCTAACATAAATCAGTGCTATTTCTCTGAGACCCTAACTGATAGGAAGTCAACTCTGTTACTTGAAGGCTTTTCTCTTAGTGTGTTTTTCATCTGTTCACCAAAAATTGCTATTGGCTGAACTTTTGCCTTTCAAATGGTGACATGAAAATAGTTGATAGAGGAAGGTGGGTATGTTTTGAGGTTTTTCTCTTTCACCAGTAGGTTATCAGTAAAAGTGGAATTGAAATATAACTGTACTGTCCAGTATGGTAGCCACTAGCCACATATGGCCATTTAAACACATTTAAATAAAATGAAATTTAAGATCCAGTTTCTCAAATGGTGACATGTGAATAGTTGATAGAGGAAGGTGGGTAGGTTTTGTGGCTTTTCTCTTTCACTCCAGTAGGTTATCTGTAACAGTGGTATTGATAATGTAACTGTGCTGTTCAGCATGGTAACCGCTGGCTACACATGGCCATTTAAATAAAATGAAATTTAAGATCCAGTTTCTCAGTTGCATTAACCACATGTCAAGTGCTCATGTGGCTAGTGACTGCCATACTGGACAGCTCAGTTCTGTATTCATAGTGTAGCATGTTTACTGTGTAAGGGTCAATCCAGGAAAAAAAGAAAATGTTTATAAGGCTTTCTGGTTTTCGTTTGTTTGTTTTGAAACAGAATCTCACTCTGTCACCCAGGCTGGAGTGCAGTGGCACAGTCTCAGCTCACTGCAACCTCTGCCTCCCAGGTTCAAGTAACTCTCCTGCATCAGCCTCCTGAGTAGCTCGGACTGCAGGCACTTGCCACCATACCCAGCTAATTTTTGTATTGTTAATAGAGATGGGGTTTTGCTATGTTGGCCAGGCTGGTCTCGAACTCCTGACGTCAGGTGATCCTCCCACCTCCTCGGCCTCCCAAAGTGCTAAGATTACAGGCTTGGGCCACCGCCGCAAGCCAAGGCTCTTTTTTTCTTTTTTAACCCCTCATTATTTTTCCTTTTCATATAGTGCTTGAGTGTTCACAATATCTTTCATATGCGTTACATGTTTTCACTGACAAAATCCTGCAAAATAAGCGTAATTAACCCTCACTTTTCATACAGTAATTGAAGCTCAGAAATAAAAAGTTCAAACAATAGAGTTAAACAGGACTTGAATGATTTGATTCTTCTCAATGCATTTTAAAATACCTAAGGTGCTAAGTGCCGTGTTAAATGTTAAGACACTGAAAAGCTAGCTGCTCTGCCCAGGTCTGATCCTCATTCTCAAGTTCTTGTCAGATCTTTCTGCTTGGGCTGGGCAAAGGAGGACAAGTGAAATAACTTTGGGAAGGGCAAGTGTAGTTTCTTTGAGAGTTGGTTACAGGGTGCTCTGGCTGTTGTACATCAAACTCCTAGGTCCTAGAGCTTGGGCTGGGACCTCACCTCCCTAAGGGTGGTTAGATGTGAAGAATGAGTGAGAGAGAGATTCATTGATGATATTGATGGTAATCATAGAGAAATAGTACCACTTTTTAATGGAAATGGGGAATAAAAGTATGGGTACTGAAGGGAATATTTAATGAATATTTATGGAGAGATGCCAGATATGCAATTGGAATAGGACCATGGCATGAGCTGAGTTGGAATTATTGACTTTGTAGTTGTCTTCAGTAATAGTGAGAATTGAATCTACAACTTGGGAAATATGAATTACAGAAGTATAAGAGCATTAGAGCCAGCTTCTTAGGGAACAAGTACCAGATGGTAATAAAGATCAACTTCTATTCTCAATGACTTTGTTACTCTACCTATTTAGGTGGAAGGAGAAAGAAGAAATAGGAAATTACCTATCAAAAATGTGAGAGGGACTAGGAAAGACTGAGCAGAAAAGTTTTAATGAAAGGGTTGTTGTAGTGCAATAGTTTGCAAAGTGCAGTCCCCAGATGAGCATTATCAGCATCCCTTGGGAACTTGCTAGATTTTTGAGTGCCGTCTCAGACCTGCTGAATCGGAACCTCTTCGGATGTGGTCCAGCAGTCTGGGTGATCCAGGGCTAGTGTCTGAAAAAACACTGATAAAGTATAGTATTGAATACTAAGAGTTCAGGAAATACAAGGACTGAGAAGAAGCTCTTAGATTGGTCAGGGAAGGTCATTGTTAACACGTGAGCAAATTTGCTACAATGATAAAGACCCTAATTGCAAGTTTATAGATGACTTAGGGCTTCAACAGACAATATAAAAGGGCATTTATTTTTTAGAAATTATTTTAGTCTTACCTGTGGACATTTTCTATGCAGAAAGCATTTTAAGTATAAAATATTTTAAAATTGGCTTATAGAAAACTTATTTTAATAACTTATAAATGTATATCTACATTGAATAAAAACATTAAGATTTAATAATTTGGTAACATTAAATTGCCACCACCACTGTTAATACCCAGTCTTTTTAATTGATATAGAATATGTATTTTATACATATACAGATAATGCATTTTAAACATAAACTTTTTTAAATCAAATTATCTCTCTGTGTAATAAAACATATTTTAAATGTATAGTTAAGAATTTTGACAAACATATGCCCCTATAACCACCACCCTAATCAAGAACATTCCAAATCTCCTCAAAGTGCTTTTACTTACTTGTTTATTAATTTAAGATGAAGTCTTACTCTGTCTCCCAGGCTGGAGTGCAGTGGCACCATCTTGGCGCACTGCAACCTCCGCCTCTCGGGTTCAAGCAATTCTACTACCTCAGCCTCCCGAGTAGCTGGTATTACAGGCATGTGCCACCATGCCTGGCCAATTTTTATATTTTTAGGAGACAGGGTCTCGCCATGTTGGCCAGGCTGTTCTGGAACCCTTAACCTCAGCCTCCCAGAGTGCTTGGATTACAGGCATGAGCCACCATGCCCGGCCCAAAGTGCTTTTAGACCCCTTGCAGTCAGTCTTAACTCTCCTTAACCCTCTGTGCCTCAGGTAGTCATTACTCTAATTTTTATCAATGTTAATTTTGTTTGCATGTCCCAGAACTTTTGAAGTGGAATTATGTAATGCATTCTTTTGTGCCTGTATTCTGTTGGCATAAAGCATGCCAAGTGATTAATCTGCACTGTTGTACACATTAATAGTTTCCTTCCTGTTTACTGCTGAATAATATTCTTTTGTGTGAATATATAGTTTATCTATTCAGCTTTTGATGGACCTTTAGGCTGTTTCTCATTTTTTGCTATTGTGAATAAAACTAGGTACATACTGTAAAAGTCTTTTTGTGTACATGTGTTTTCATTTCTCTTGGTTTCTGTATACACGTATATATGTATTTTGGGATATAAATATTTGTGTATAGACTGTTATACACATACACTCACATATATATATATACACTTGGGTACATACATATATGACTATATATATATCTTCTAGTCTGTGGCTTCTCTTTTCGATTTCTTAACGTATCTTTTGAAGAACATAAGTTTTAAATATTGATTAATCTGGTTTATTAGGTTTTTTCTTTTATTGAATCTTACGTAAGAATTCTTTATGTATCCTGGATTGGTGTCTTGGTCAATTTGTGCTGCTATAATAAAATACCTAAGACTAGGTAATTTATAAGCAACAGAAATTTATTTCTCACAGATCCAGAGGCTAGGAAGTCTACTATTAAGGTACCAGCAGGTTTGGTGCCTGGCAGGGGCCCAGCCTCTGCTTCCAAGACGGCACCTTGTTGCTGCCTTCTCTACAGGGGTCAAATGCTGTGTCCACATATGGCAGAAGGGATGGAATGGCAAATAAGGCCCTACCTATTTCTCTCCAGCCCTTTCATATGGCACCAATCTCATCCATGAAGGCAGAGTCCTCATAGTGTGATCACCTCCTAAAGGCATCACTTACTTAATACTCTTGTATTGGGGATTAAGATTTAATATGAATTTTGGAGGAGGAGGCACAAACAGTCACACCATACCAGGTGGTAAAAATTTACCCCTTAGTTTTCTTCTAGAAATCTTACAGATTTAAGTCTATGATACATTTTGGATTAATTTTTGTGTGATGTTGTATGTTGTTTGAGGTTAATTTTTTTCAAGTTTTAAAATTTTCATCCAGTTGCTCCAGCATCATTTGTTGAGAAAATTGCTTTTTCCATTAAATTACTTTAATACCTTTGTCAAAAATATATTGGCTATACATGTAAAAACACACCATACATGTATACATAACTGTAGAAATAGGTGAGTCTGTTTCTGACCTCTGTTCTGTCCTGTTCCTCTGCATGTCTGTCCTTTTACTACTATACTATCTTGATGACCACAGCTCTCTAGTAAGTTCTGAAATCAGGTAATCTTAGTTCTCTGTTTTTTTGAGAATTGTTTTAGCTATTCTAGGTTTTTGCATTTCCAGATAAATTTAAAAATAGACTGCCAGTTTCTAACAAAAACAATCTGCTTGGGTTCTGATTGCAATTGTTTTATAACTATAGTTTAGTTTGGGGAGAATTATGTAAATCCTTCTGAAGAATCAGCTTTTGGCTTTCACTTATTTTCTGTGTCTTTGTTTTCTCCTCTTCATTATTTCCTTCCTTCTACTTTATTTGGATTGAATATGCTGTTACTTTTTATATCTTCTTATATGCTTAGATAAATGCTTAGGTCAATGCTTTTAGACCTATTTTGACATAAGCATATAAAGCTGTAAATACCTCTCTGAGCACTGCTTTTATTGCATCTGATATGTTATATATGTTTCCATTTTTGTTTGGTTTAAAATATTTTCTGATTTCTCCTGTGATTTATTTTTTGACCTGCAATTATTTATTTTTTTATTTTATTTTGTTTTTTATAGACAAGATCACGATCTGTTGCAAATTCAGTTGTGCAGTGGTACAATCATAGCTCATTGCGACATCAAACTCTTAGGCTCAAGTGATCCTCTCTCCTCAGCCTCCTGAGTAGCTAGGACTACAGGAATGTACTGCCACTGCTCCTGGATAATTTTTACAAACTTTTTTGTTAAACAAAAAGATAGGTTATTATTATATTGCACAGGATGGTCTCAAACTCCTGGCCTCAAGCCATCCTCCAGCCTCAGCCTCCCAAAGTGTTGAGATTATAAGTGTGATCCACCATGCCCAGCAACCTATGATTATTTAGAAATGTTTGATTCATTTTCAAATATTTGAGGAACTAGACAACTTTATTCCTCAACTTAGACAACTAATTCTAGCTGTTTATCTGTGTTTTTTTTTTTTAAATTTATAGTTCTGTGACTATAATTCTTTAACATTTCTGAGATTTGTTTTGTGGTTCAGCATAAGTTCTGTCTTGATGAATGTGTCATGTGCACTTGTAAAGAAGGTATATTCTTTTGTTGGATAAACTGTTCTGTAAATTCCAGTGGGATCTGTTGAGTTATAACCTTAGTGTTGGTCTAACCTTACTGGTTTTGTTTGTTTTTTATTGAGACGGAGTCTTGCTCGGTCACCCAGGCTGGAGTTCAGTGGCACAATCTCGGCTCACTGCAACCTCTGCCGCCCGGGTCCAAGCAATTATTATGCCTCAGCCTCCGGAGTAGCTGGGACTACAGGTGTGCGCCACCACCCCCACATAGTTTTTTTGTTTTTACTAGAGATGGGGTTTTGCCATGTTGGCCAGGGTGGTCTTGAACTCCTGACCTCAGGTGATCCACCCACCCTGGCCTCGGCCTCCCAAAGTGCTGGAATTACAGGTGTGAGCCACCGCGCCCGGCCACCTTACTGGTTTTTCTGCCTACTTTTTGTTAGTTATTGAGAGAGTTTTGAAATCTCCAAATACTTATAGATTTCTCTGTTTCTCTTTTCTCTGTTTCTGTTTTTGGTTTTTTCTTTCTTTTTTGTTTGTTTGAAACAGGGTTTAGCTCCATTGCCCAGGCTGCAGGGCATTGATGCCATTATGGCTCACTGCAGTCTCAATCACCTGGGCTTAAGCAATCCTCCGTTCAGCCTCCTAAGCAGCTGGGACTTACAAGCATGCACCACCGTGCCAGCCTAATGTCTTCCATGTATGAACTGTGTCTCACTCTTTTTTTGTTGTTGTTGCTCTAGTATTTACATTATCTACGTTTATATTATATAATTTTATGTATAATATAAAATGTTACAACAGTATAATACTTTCATTTTCCTTTCCTTTTGTTTGTACGACTATTGTCAAACAGATTCTATATTTAAGTTCCAAAATACAGGGTTTTTTTTTGTTTTTTATTTTCTTAAAGTGGTAAATTAATTTTTAAATTTTAAGACAGAAAAATGTTATTTTGTATTTACTCATGTATTTACTGTTTCTGGCACTCTTCATCTCTTTTCTTTAGTTCAAGGCTTCCATCTGGTATCATTTTCTTAGAGCCCAAAGCGCTTCCTTTTTAATATTCCTTATGGTATTGATCTGTTGGCATCAAATTTCGTCAGCTCTTACGTTTCTAAAAAATGTCTTTTTTTTTCCACCTTAGGTTTTAAAGAATATTTTTTTGCTGGATATAAAATTATAGATTGACATTTTTTTCCCATAGTATTTTAAAGATGTTATTCTATTATCTTCTAGCTTCCTTTTTTTCTGATAAGAACTTAGCCATCATTCTTATCTTTAGTCTTTCTTAGGTAATATGTATTTTTTTCTCTCCCTCGTCTGTCATTGTTTTTCAGCCATTTCATTAAAATACCTCTGTGTGGTTTTCTTTTGTGTTTAAATGCTTGCAGTTGAGCCTCTTAGATCTATTGGGTTTTAATTTTCATCAGATTTGGATCCTGCAATTGCCATTGAAGTCTGTATGTTTATTTCTCTGGTATAATTCATGGGAGAAAATAACAGTAAACCTATGTTATCTGGTAATTGTCTCATTAATAAAAGATTTCTAAAACTAGAATTTTTGTTTTACATTACGTTGAGGAAGAAGAGAGAGTGAGGAAAACACATAGAGAGAGAACTGGGAAAGAACTTAACACTAGAATTAAAACCAGGAGGATTTCTTGGAGAAGAGTTCTTTATCATATTTAAGGGAAATAGGATGTGGGTGTGTCTTATGCTGTTCAAAAAGGCAAACTGGGCCAGGCACAGTGGCTCATGCCTATAATCCCAACACTTTGGGAGGCTGAGGCAGGTGAATCATGAGATCAGGAGTTCGAGACCAGCCTGGCCAACGTGGTGAAACCCCATCTCTACGAAAAATACAAAAATTAGCCAGGTGACGTGCACTTGTAATCCCAGCTACTCAGGAGGCTAAGGCTGGAGAATCTCTTGAATCCTCTTCCCACCTAAAGCAGGGGAATCACTTGAACCCAGGAGGCAGAGGTTGCAGTGAGCCCAGATTGCCCCACTGCATTCTAGTCTGAGCGACAGAGCAAGACTCTGTCTCGAAAAAAAAAAAAAGACATATTGAATCAATCATACTTAATGAGATATTTGCTCTTTAGCTTTTAATGTTATGAAGTGTTGAAAATTGAGGTCTGTCATGCATTGTGAAATAATGAGCAGAAAAAGTTTAGGCTTCAGAATTCTGATACTATACTTGGATTTGAATTCCTGTCCTAGCACTTCCCATTTTTGTGGCATTGGGCAAGTTTTCTAAAATCTCTGCTTGTTTCTTTAATCATAAAATTGGAAAAATGGTTGTAATCTCAGGTTGTCATGAAAATTAAACCCAGGATGACTTAGGTTTTTCACTTGTCATTTAGTAGATCCCCCAAAATTGTTAGTTACCTTTCCTTCTCTATATATTAATTTTTTATTCTTTCATTCAGGGACTTTTTTCCTTTTAAACATATGCATATTCAAACAAGTCCCTATGGCCCTCATGAGACTGTATTTACCCATTATTTTTCTCTATTGGATCTTTTCTGTGTTGTTGTTTATCCCATCCTATAAAAAAGCATGTTATGTATTCCATCTTAAAATCCCTTTTGACCCTCACATCTCTCTCTAGCTACTGCCTTTCTTTTCCTAGACAGTATTGTCTAAACTCGTAGCCTCAGTTCCTCTCCTCTTATAACAAGATCTTCAGTGACTTCCCCATTACTAAATTCAGTGATTAGTTTTCAGGCCTCATTTTACTTTATGTATGCATCAGGAGCATTTATTGATTCTGCCCTCTTTTCTTGAAGCTTTTTCTTTATTTGGCTTCTGGGACACTTTGTTTAACAAATTTACCTCCTACTTCTCTGGCCACTGTGTTCTCAGTCTGTTTACTATTTGTTTCCTTCTCAATCTAGCCAGGAATGTTCAATGTTTTGGCTTCCCTAGGTTACATTGGAAGAAGAAGAATTATCTCGGGTCACACATAAAATATGCTAACACTAATGATAACTGATGAGCTTTAAAAAATTGCAAAAAATCTCATAATGTTTTAAGAAAGTTTATGAATTTGTGTTGGGCCGCAGTTAAAGCCATCCTGGGCTACATGCGGTCCGAGGGCCGTGGGTCGAGTTTTTCAGACTTGTTACTCTAACACTCCTTTGGCAATGTCATCCCATCTCATGAGCTTTAATTAATATGTATATGCTGATGACTCCCAAATGATATCTGTACTCCCACTCTTTCCTCTGAACCCTTTAACAAAACTCTTCAAGGACCTGTCAATTAATTATATGCATGTCATACCTTTGTTTAAAATGTCCAAAAATTTTGCTTCCTGGTTTCCCATTTCTCAGACTATCTAGATCAAGTTAAGTCTGACCTGCGTAGTCCAAAGCAACTTCACTCAAATGTCTGGGCCCTCAACTGGAATGGCTCTAATAGCTGAGAAAACTGGATCTCTCTTCCCAAGTAGTCTCTCATCCCTGCTTCATACTGTTTTGATGATGTTCCAAAAGGGCAAGCCCAAATGTGCCATTGATTACAAAGTCTCAGTGTCACATTACTGAAGTCCAGTTGGCCAAAGTAAGTCACATGGCCAAACTCAGGATTGGTAGGAGTTCCAGGGGTGCAAATGCCAAGAGGTGTGTGATTTATTGGGGGGCAGTTAATAATCTATCACAGGTTTTATGTAATCTGCATCTGGTTTAATTTGTTAAATTATTTTATTATTACACAGCACCCATTTCTTTACTCAGGAAAATAATCAAGAAAAAGAATTGTGTAGATAATTAAATTGTCATCTGGAAGTATGGACTACATAATGGCTCTTGTGAGAATATCAGGTTTGACTTCTGAGTATCTTTTGTTTTTCACTTTTCAGAGACTACCTGGAAGAGAGACTAGGAAGTAGAAGAATATACTATTTGTTCCACAGTAATTTATAGAGTATTTTATTTTGTTAAATCAGATAATATCTTAAATATTGTTGCTAGTTGAGTTAATTAACTTGTCCACCTTTCATGTTATCTTCCTGTTCCAAGTTAGAAAGTTGAACTTTATTTCTCCCTAATATAAATTTATATGGAGTTTTACATTTTGTAAAGCACTGTTTCAACCAGGCACAGTGGCTTATATCTGCAATCCCAGCACTTTGGGAGCCCAAGGCGTGAGGATCGCTTGAGCATAGGAGTTCAAGACCAGCCTGGGCAACACGGCAAAACTCTGTCTCTACCAAAAATACCAAAATTAGCTAGATGTTGTGGCACGTGCCTCTAATTGCAGCTACTTGGGTGGCTAAAGCAGGAGCCTGGAGGTTGAGGCTGCAGTAGTTAAAACAAACATATATGCGCGCACAGACACACACACGCACACACAGAGTTTATTTTTCCAACCTAATTTTTGTTCACTGTCACCTGTCAAAGGATATGGTTACACCCTGTTTTCTTTTTCTTTTAAAGTAGCTTTAGGTTTACAGAAAAATGGAAAGGAAGATACAGAGATTTTTCATATACCCCTTGCTCACACACGTGAATAGCCTCCCCTATTATCAACATTCCCCACCAGAGTGGTACATTTGTTATAATTGATGAACGTACATTGACACATCACATTCACCCAAAGTTTATTTTACATTATAGTTCACTCTTGGTGGTGTACACTCTGGGTTTGGACCAGTGTGTCTTTTAACTGACCTGAAAATCCTCTCTGCTCTGCCTGTTCATCTCCTCTCCCCACCTCCAGCTCCTGGCAACCACTGATCTTTTTACTACCTCTGTAGTTCTTGCCTTTTCTAGAATGTCAGATGGTTGGAATCCTGTGGTGTATAGTAATTTTTTATTGGCTTCTTTCACATAGTAACATGCATGTAAATTTCCTTCATGTCTCTTCATGGTTTGATAGCATTTCTTTTTAGTGCTAAATAATAATCTGTTGTCTGGATGTACCACAGATTACTTATCCTTTCACTTACTGAAGGATATCTTGGTTGCTTCAGTAGGTGAATGGATAAATTAGTCTTCAGTGATTATAAATAAAGCTGATGTGATATATGCAGGTTTTAGTGATAATAAATCTGATACGGTATTCATGTGCAGGTATGATATGTGCAGGTTTTAGTGATTATAAATCGATGATATTCATGTGCAGATTTTTGTATAGACATCAGTTTTTAGCTCAACTGAATAAATACCTAGAGGTCATATCATAAGATTATGTTTAGCTTTGTGAGTAACTTCTAAACTGTCTTCCAAAGTGACTATACCATTTTGCATTCCCAACAGCATTGAATGAGAGTTCCAAATGCTCCACATCCTCATTAGCATTTGGTTTTGTAATTGTTCTGGATACAGCTATTCTAATAGTATAGTCGTATATCGTTGTTTTAACTTGCATTTGCTTGAGACATTTTATGTGGAGCATCTTTTCACATACTTATTTGCCATCTGTATATCTTCTTTGGCGAGGTGTCTGTTAAGGTTTTGGCTCATTTTTTTAATCGAGTTCCTTGTTTTCTTATTGTTCAAGAGTTCTTTGTATATTTCAGATAATAGTCATTTATGAAATGTGTGTTTTACAAATATTTTCTTCCAGTCTGTGGCTTGTCTTGTGCTCTTGACAGCCTGTTTTCTTCATATTAACTCCTCATACTTTGTCTTGTAGTGTTGTCCCTTTGTCAGAGTTAGTTTTTTCATATTCTTACCATTTCCAAATAAATTTGTCCTGCTATTACTTATATTAACGCTACTTTTAATTCTAGTATCTACTCATATTTTTGCTTCATTTTGGTATCCTTGTTTGGAATTCTGTTAACCTTTTATCTGTATGTGCAAGCATCTGATTACTCTGTTATGTCTTCCAAGGTAGTCTTATCTGACCATTTATATATTGAGATACTAATTTTAATCTGTTTATTATTTCAAGAAGGTACAGAGATTGTTGCAAAAAAGGGACTATTGTTAGAAAACGTTGGGTTCATTGCTTTGGAAAGCATTGTTTTGGCATACCTTATTTAATGTAAAAATTGAGATGAGGGGAAATAGCTTTCCTGTTTATGGCTTAACCTACATTTCTTGTTTCATTCATTTGGGTTGTGAGTTTATGTTCTGTTTGAAGTTTTAGATTTTATATTTCTGCAGGAGTATTTAATGTTCTCTGTATATTATATAGATCACACTATGATGAAAGCAAAATGTGAATTTCAGAGAGCCAAGTAAATGATTATGTATTTCTCTAATTGACTGTATAAAATGGTAGATTTTCTTAAGGAAAAGTATGTTATTCCTGGTTCTCAGATGAAAAACCTATCAGATTGTTTTTGTGAAGACTTTTAAAACTATTGTCAGGTTTAAGAAACCTGGAGTTTTTAGGATCTTTACCTTCTATTGAAGTTAGTCCAAATTAACCGGAATTTATTTGAGCAGCTTATATGGCATGCACTATGTTATGCATAATTGAATGGGACAGTCTCTAGTGAAGCAGATGTGTAAACAAATAACTTCATTGTAGTACTGTGAGTCCAATAATAGATGTGGGCATTAAGATGCACTGGGAGTACTCAGCCAAGCCAAGACCTGCTTTTAGGAGTTAGCTGAGTTTAAAGTAGAAGAACGGGTTAACCAGACAAGGAGGGAAGTGGGAGGGCATTCTAGGATGAGTGAAAAGCATAAATAACGATACTAAGGGGCAAAACAACAAGAAACTAAAAGTAATTGAGATGTATTGGATCATAAAGTATAAAGTGGACAGCTATGGGACTTTATATGCTATGCTGAGGAATTTGAGTTTTATCATAAGGTATTTTATCTCATTCTTTTCCACTAAAGTGCTACTAAAGTCACAGAGATTGAATACATGCTTCGAAAGTATGACAGCAAAGTCCGCATAGACCTGCCACGTATTTGAAATTTCTCCTAAGACATATTTTATTGTGAAGAATTAAGAAAAATGTTCTATTCTAGAATTGATTAGTATGAGTTCTTAAGTTCCTAATTTACAGACTGAGGATAATAATAGCATTTACCTTTTAGGATTGCTGAGAGGAGTAATAACTGTAAAATGATAATGACAATAATGGCCAACAGTTTTTGAGGGCTTACTTACCAAGGAACAATCCTAAGTGCTTTACTTCTGTTACCTCATTTAATCCTCAAAACACCTCAATGAGGTAGGTATTTTATTATCTCCATCTTATTTCTAACAAAACTGGGGCCTAGAGAAGGAATTCACCTAAGGTTACACAGCTAGTAAGTGGCAGAGCTTGATTTGAACCTAGGCAGTTTGAATATAAGACACTCTTACTATATTATACTCCTGTTTTATGAGATCATGCATATAGAATATTTAGCTTTGTATCTGGTATGTAATAATTATAAACGTAAACAGTTATCAATAGCAATAATAATAACTTTGTTCAAATCTTTGAGTTAAATTGAAGTCCCAAGAAATTGTGCTGTTTTTCTTGTGGCTTAATTTACACATGACATACCATTGGCGTACAGAAAGTGTGACTCCCAAAGCCAAGCTTTTAACCGCTGCTGCCTTCTTCCTTGTTGGTCTGTCTCTACATTAGATTTTAAATCCATGGCAGGGACCATACTGATTTTTTTTCATCATTGTATACTCAGTCCTTAACACTGTATCTACGATATAAAAATGACCAAATATTTGTACAGTGAATGAGAATCGAAAAACCTGACATTTTCAGCTGACCTTAGAATTTCAGTATTATTCATACTACCTATAATTGTGTTTTAATTGCTTTATATATTTTTTCTTCAGTAAGGAGTTCATCTGCTCCTGTATTCTGTAGGGCATTCTCACCCTGATCTTAAAAGAGCCCTGCTTGGTAATTGGTATCTGTCTTGTAGAGATCACTCAGCTTTTGGACAGTGAGGAACATTAGAATAACGTTTTGGTCTAAAACTAGAATCTGCTAGAAACATATGAGACAGAATTTTTAAATGTTTGTTCTAAGAAACAAAAAAAGAAAAAGGCTTTGAGATTTTTCCTTTATCTTTCACATGAAGTAATTTCAAATAATGATAAAATAATTTTCTTCATTAAGGGTTCTCTGTTATTGTGGGTTAACTCATATTTTCCTCCTCTCCTCTATCTAGAATGTCTTAAACCATTCTACCTTATGAGAAATTGGATGTTCTTGCAGATAGTCATTGTGGGAGAAAACGTTTCATTTAAGTCCCAGATGAGGACCGAAAACTTGAAATCAGAGGAGCATCTGAAATCAAGTAATATTAGGTAGGATGAAAATTATAAGGGATTTCTACATGTTTTTATTCCTTTTGGAGATGTGTATTATTCATACTCTATGAACACTAATAAGATTAGAAACTTCCTGAAGCATTTGATTTTGGCCAGGATTGGGGTGGGGCATGCTAAAGTTTTATTATTTATGTGACTTCATGAGAACTTTGGCATATGTTTACTTTGTCTTGAGCATTTATATCTTGTGGTCCAAGGAAGTTTTAAAAAATTTTACTGAAGTAAATTTAAACAATTTTTATGTTTTATATGAGGTCTCTGAATATTTATGATAAGCATAGGAACAAGTGATTTATCTTATACGTTATCCTTTAGAATGAAAATTTCTGTGTTTATATATATATATGTTTATATATATATATGTACACACACTTAGTAAATCATAGGAGTGCAGGTAGCATCAGCTCTTGGTTCTGCATATCAGCATGGGTGCAACCAAGCCTCCCAAGTGCCTTTAGAAATAGGTGTATGATAGTATGCTAGAGAAGCCCTCTTGAACATGGTGAATTAGTAACTATTGCTTCAGCAGCTTATAATGACAGAACATGCAAAGATGCTTGATCTCAAAGGTGCAGCTTTCAACTGAGAGAAGATAGTTACCTCTATGAGCTTATACTACAGGAGGTATCACAAGAGTGATATCTCTAGCCCGGCCATTTCAGAAGGTCTTAAATACGTTTATGAGCTCTGGGCTTTGGAACTAGATTACAGGGATGGAACCCATACTCTGCCATTTCCTAGTTATGTGACGTTGGGCAAATTAACCATTCTGTGCCTCTATTCCCTCATCAGCAAAATGGCTTACTTATTATTATTACTTACCTGATAGGATTGTTGTGAGAATCAAAGATTTGGTAATATATGAAAGCTAAGACCTGGCAAATAATAAGTGATTAAACTATATTATTATTTGACCACTGGTTAATTCTTAACAGATGGGTTTAGTCTGTTATTGGTTAGAGTGGCATTTCTATAATTTATAGTTGGCTTGATATATCAGGTCTGCTTTAAAAAATGTATTTGTTAAATAATGTAATCAGAACTAATGTTTGGAGAAAAACAAGAAAAAAAAATCCTGACTCAGTTATTTTGTAATTTTTATGTATCTGCCTCTGGTTTTATTTTCTAATTATACTAAGAACATTGTCTTCATAACATCTAAACTGTTTATCTTTCTTTTGTCACTTGCGGTGGTGGAGGACCTAGGGTTTTTTTACCACAACTTTGAAATGTCTTTTTCAACCTAATGTGCCCCTTCGAAAGGGAGCTCATGAAGCTGTGAGGGGAGGGAGGGACACCTGACTAGCCAGTCAGTAACCAAATTAGCAAAAGTAATTTGGTGGTCATTGAACTATTGATGTCACAATCAGATTACTCCTCCTTATTCAAATGATCCCTTAGGTTCTTTTATGTAACTTACTTGCCTTATTTATTCCTCATAACAATTTTGAAAAGTAGTTCCTATCCTCGTTTTATGGATGAGGAAACAGTCTTCTTAGAAAGAAGCTCCAAGTTAGCACTACTAATGTGTAGGAAAGCCCAAATTCAGACCTAAGTCTTTTTTGCCTTATGTTATTTTCCATTACATAAAATTGCCTCCTGTATGGTTCATATTTTATTACTCAGTAATTCAACAAATTCAACAATTCTTAGTGAACAGCTGCCACGGGCAAGACTTACTCTAGATGTTATGGATACAGCCCTTATCTTTCCAACACCCCCAGTGGATCTTCTTTTTAGTTGTATTCTAGTTGTATGTCTGTCCTTGCACTCAACTTTATTGTATTGAAATTATGTACATGCCTTTGTGTCTTTCACCTTACCAAGAGTTCCTTAAAAGTAGGTATATGCCAGTGTTATCATTTTGACTATTTAGAGTAAAAAAAATTTTTACTTATCTTAATTTGTACTTACTAGTAGTATTTCCTTTTTTTGAAATACAGCTGGGATTATAGGCGCCCTGCCACCATGCCTGGCTAATTTTTATATTTTTAGTAGAGACAGGGTTTCATCACGTTGACCAGGCTGGTCTCAAACTCCTGACCTCCAGTGATCTGCCTGCCTCAGCCTCCCAATGGGATTACAGGCATGAGCCATCGCACCCAGCCAATATGTTTTCATATTTTTCCATTTTATCTAATCTACATGGCTCTTAACAGTTTCTCTGCATTCTTTTCTTTGTCATTTTGTAATTATCTCAAATATTTACTATTCTCCGCAGCTTATCCCCCCGCTTACTTTCAGACACTGATCGGATCTGCTTTGTCTCTGAAGTTAAGCAAATACAGCTGTAAATTCTCTTGACATCTCCCTACCCGCTGTATTTCCTAGTTTTAACACATTTCTATTTAACCTTACCTCCCTCTAATTTTATCCTGAGTCTTTTTCAAGGCCAGTTCTCTTCCTGTCTTAGTAATATTCTTATTTCCTTCTGTCTCTTTCAGAACAATGCTGTCAGTTTTATTTTCTCCTATATCTTCAACCTATTCATTTCCCCCAGCTTCTTTTCTTTACTGTAAATACACTCAAGTGTCTCCCGTTGGGAAAAAAAAACAAAGGAAAGAAAATTCTGTTTAGCCGTGGCCCCCTTCTCTTTCTCTTTATAGCCCAGCACCCTAAGAATTGATGTAAACTTCTCCTTCTTATTTGTTCCTCAACCTCCTGCATCCTGATATAATCTTTTCTCTGCCAAGGCTATCATTGACCCTTATTTCACCAAATCCAAGACACTTTCCAGTCCTTATTTATCTAATAGTACTTTTCTGCTGCCTGTGATATGGATGACTACTCTTCTTTTTTATTCTCTTATTTCCATATTCCACTCTTCTCTGGGTGTCATGCTATTCCCCAGTTTCTTCTTGGTATTCTTCATGGAGTGTTTTTCATCTGCCCTTTAAAAATGAAAACAGAGAACTAGCTCCATGCTTCTGAGTTTCTGGGCAATTACATTTACTCATGGTTTTAACTGCCATCGATATACTGATCACATGAGTTCTGTATACCTAATCTTCAGTCTCCCCTCTGCTTGATACTTACCTCTAAATGCCTGCTTACACAGTCGTTAATTCAACAAATTGAACACATTTTTAGTGAACAGCTGCCACAGCCAAGGCATTATTCTAGGTGTTATGAGTATAGCCCTAAACACTTCTCTTTTTCTGCATTCTCCACCTTGTCATATGCCCAGCAGACCAAGCTGACAATCTGGGAGTGACAGTCTCTTTCCTCTGCTTTATATCCTCCTTTCTGTTGGCTTAACTTACCAGGTGTTTCTTGAATCTGGGTTTTTCCATTCATCCTTATTACCACTTCCTTACTTCCAGTCTTACATCTATAGTAATCTTTTTAAAATGTAAGTGTAACAATGCTATGCTCTTGCTTTAAATTCAGCACTGGTTTCCTATTAAAGAACAGAATCTGAACTCCAGGGCATGCCATCCAAGACCTCTCACAATTTGCTATCTGCCTGGATTCTTCAGCTTCGTTATCTGTGGCTTTCTGTCTTGCATTTGATGCTCACTTACTAGTTTAGCTTTGCTTTTTGTTGTTGTGTTATTTCTTCTGCTTGGAAGAATAACTCCTTCTCATCCTTTGAAATTCTTAGACCGCGCCGAGCGTGGTGGCTCACGCCTGTAATCTCAGCACTTTGGGAGGCCGAGGCAGGCGGATTGCCTGAGGTCGGGAGTTTGAGACCAGCCTGACCAACATGGAGAAACCCCATCTCTACTAAAAATACAGAATTAGCCCGGCATGGTGGTGTGTGCCTGTAATCCCAGCTACTTGGGAGGCTGAGGCAGGAGAATCACTTGAACCTAGGAGGCAGAGGTTGTGGTGAACCGAGATCGTGCCATTGCACTCCAGCCTGGGCAACAAGAGTGAAACTCCATCTCAAAAAAAAAAAATTCTCAGACCAGTGTTGGTCCTTAATAAAACTAGGTACACATTTCCAAAGAATATAAATTATGGAGTGAATGTTATAGTATAGAGTATTGGAAGGTCAGGAGATTTGAAAATGCATTATGAGCCATAAAGTGCCATAAAGAGAAAGCAAATTAGTATTTTTATTAACATGTGCAAGAAAAGCTCCTTTAGGAGCAACATCTTCTCTAGATTCTCTTTTCCAAATGAAATTCAACAGTAGAACAATGTGATTTATTTTTCTCTGATGAATACTATGAGATCTGATGATGTATGTGTTACCCGTAGATTGTGTGTGTGTGTGTACATGCATGTGCTCACATTAAGTGCATGCTTACCTTATGTCTGGCCAATTATTCAGTGTAAATAATTACAATTGGGTTATTATGTTCATGGTTACAATTGATACATTCTGTTATTATCCCAAGTATTTCTTAGAACTCTATGAAACGAATGAAAAAATTAACTTGTGGCTTTTGCTTAAGTTTCTTTAAAAAAAAAATAAAAACAAAAAATACTCTCAGCCTGTCCTCCCAAGATAAAAGAGAGTGATTCACTTTTCCTCAGCAGCTGTGAGTTTAGAAGATGTTGACTTATATTCCTGAATTCTGCTCAGAGGGGGTCAAGAGTTCAGGCAGAAGGAATCTCCCATTTTATGTGCCCTGATTTGGAAATATCTTATATTTTTAAACCATGAATCTTAGACTATATATTCTTTTTTTTTTTTTTTGTAGACGGAGTCTCACTCTGTTTCCTAGGCTCTGTTGCCTAGTGCAGTGGCATGATATTGGCTCACTGCAACTTCTGCCTCCCTTCAACTTCTGCCTCCCAGGTTCCAGTGATTCTCCTGCCTCAGCCTCCAGAGTAGCTGGGACTACAGGCATGCGCCACCATGCCAGGCTATTTTTGTATTTTTAGTAGAGTCAGGGTTTCACCATGTTGGCCAGGCTGGTCTCGAATTCATGACCTCAGGTGTTCTGCCTACCTCAGCCTCCCAAAGTGCCAGGATTACAGGTGTGAGCCACCACACCTGGCCATTAGACTATATATTCTTAAAAGAGATTATCCTGTATTTGTTACCTAGCATTGTTACAGAAGTGCTATATATAATCAAGATATTTGTTAAAGAAGGTAACCCAATTTTTAGTATTTTCCTCTAGTAACATTATTTGAAAAATGATCATAAAATGGTTAAGTATCGAAAGCCCCAGTTCTATGGACTATTACTATCAAATATTTCAAATTTGTTTTTTCTTATACTCTCATAGAAGAGAGGAACTTTTATAATATGTAATATAAAATGATGGTAAGGAGTTATACTCTAGAGTTTTTTGTTGTTGTTTTTTTGAGACAGAGTTTCGCTCTTGTTGCCCAGGCTGGAATGCAGTGGTGCGATCTCGGTTTACCATTACCTCCACCTCCCGGGTTCAAGCAGTTCTCCTGCCTCAGCCTCCCGAGTAGCTGGGATTACAGGCATGTGCCACCGTGCCCGGCTAATTTTGTATTTTTAGTAGAGATGGGGTTTCTCCATGTTGGTCAGGCTGGTCTTGAACTCCCGACCTCAGGTGATCCACCTGCTTTGGCCTCCCAGAGTGCTGGGATTACAGGCATGAGCCACCGTGCCTGGCCTGGAGCCATATTGACTATGCTACTTCTACTACTTAGTATAATCTTGACTAATGATATTACTTAACCTCTGTCTCCTTGGGTTTCTTGAGCTATAAAGTGGGGGCAGTAATAGTACATAGTGTGAAGTAAATAATTTATTTAATGCTCTTAGAACAATGTCTGGCAATAGTAAATGCTATATATAGTGTTAGCTTCACCTGCAGGTACTATAGTATCTATATATACATTCTAATGTACCTAGTACCTATACTGTAATACCTATAGTATGATATATAGACTGAGTGCTTAGAATGCATTAAATGTATTTATAGATCTTGATTATTGCAATAGTATTTATTTCAGTTTATTAGCTTCCAACATTTGGCTGTCACTGAGTGTTCCATATTTTATTCAACCTTTTAATGACCTTTTCTTTTTTTATTGCTTGATAGAATTGCTTAATTTCTCCTATTATTTAATAACTAAGACAATATGTTTTCATAGCTATATTTAATAGTGTTATTTTATTGAAAGCATGGTGATTTTAATTCTTGGTTCATTTTTTTAATTAATTCCTTCAGCTTAAAGAATTAAAAGAAATTCATGTTGCCATACCCTCTACCAAGAGAAACATTTTAAAATTCTTGCCTTTTTGTGTAAGCATTGACTGTAAACTGTAATGTTAATTCATTGATGGTCTTTATAACAAATCCATGGAACAATTGAGATACAGTATTATTTTTTTCTTCTTTGGAGACAAAGTCTCACTCTACTGCCCAGGTTGCCATGCAGTGGCAAGATCATGGCTTACTGCAGCCTCAGAACGTGTAGGCTCAAGCAATCCTCCCACCTACGCACCTGAGGCCTCTGAGTAGTTGGGACTACAAGTGCACACCACTACACTGGCTAATTTTTTATCTTGTGTAGAGATGAACTCTTCCTATGGTGTCCAGGCTGGTCTGGAACTCCTGGCTGCAGTGATCCTCCTGCCTCAGCCTCTCAAAGTAGTGTGATTACAGGCATGAGCCACCATGCCTGGGCTATATTTTTTTCTTTATAAAGTAAAATAATTATATAGCCAATTTTGTGCGAATCTATGAAAATGTTTATATTAGGTTAGATATCCATTGATTTGATTTCTCATATATTGTACACTGTTTTTTGAAAAGATAGCTAATAATTGCTTAGGAGTGGGAAGATAGAGATCCCTGTTCTTATGAGGCAGTAACTCTTAGCTTAACCCTCCCACCTGTCTAAATGGGTATTTGGGGGATACAGAAAAAAAGTTAGTGGATAGTAGCATATAAACCAAACTTTGTTTTAAAGAGTTTGCCAGTTGATTCTATCAGAAACATAGCATGGCCTGCAAGTATTGTTTCTAATTATATGAGACTGTATTTTTTAAGATAGTCCTCTTGGTGACAAGATTAAGATATTAACTAATAAAAACAAACTTTTACTCTGAAGACATTATTGTTGATGATTCCTCATAACCATAATTTGGTTTGGGAACTTAAAGACATTTTATTTCCCATTCTTTTCATAGGAGATGGCAAACTTTTGCTGTTAAAGGATCAGATAGTAAATATTTTAGGCTTGGTGGGCCATGTGTGGTTGTTGACTCAACTCTTTTTTTTTTTTAAGAGACGGGGTTTCTCCATGTTGGTCAAGCTGGTCTCGAACTGCCAACCTCAGGTGATCCACCGCACCCGGCCTCAACTCTTTAACTCTGCTTTGGTATCTGAAAACAGCCATAGACAACATGTAAATGAATGTGTGTGGCCGTTTTCCAGTAAAACTATCTTCACAAAAATTGATCCAGGGGAAAGGGAATTTCATTCACAAGCTGACCACTGCATTCAAGTATTAAATTTATTTCTTGTGGTCTTCTTGATAAAAATTTCAGATATAATCTATTTCCTTTGTTGACAGATCTTTTAATTTAGGCTAATTGACTTCAATGTTAATGTTCCTAAATAAGCCCGCATTAGCTTTTCATGTCATGTAATTTTGTTATTCTACTTTAAAAGCAATAGAAATAACTGGGTTTTGTGGAGTCATTTAAGAACAAAATTTGTACCTAATTGTTCCTGACTGCTTTGTGACTGGAAGAATTATTTTATATCTCGGAGCTTCAAAGTTTTCATTTATAAAACAGGAATAATCACAGCTATCACATAGGGTTGTTATATTTTCCATTTAGCTATCTTTATCAATTCAATTTAGCAAGGTTATTTTAGTCAGTACCTTGTACTTCTTTCAGAACCTAGGAAAGAACTGCACAGAAATGAGCATCTCTACCCCTGTCATACTGAAGAATCAAAGCTGGGATTTCAAAATGCTTTAATGTTTCTGTCAGATAGTTTTTGTGACATTTTTATATTTCTGTTAGTGCTTGACTTTTTAGTTTTACAATTTTTCTTGGACAGATTATAGCATGCTAAAAATATGGAGTAAAATTTTAGATCATGGTTTGTCAATGGAAGCCTGCTCCAGAATCTGCAAGAACTGTAGTTCATCACTTGACAGCTTGTAAGACGCAGATTATTTGTAAATTACATTCCTATTATATACTCCATATAGTCTTTGACTGGGAGTTGGTAACATCATTAGGTGGATGATAGTATACTGAAATGTTACTTGTTCGTCTTTATAAAACAAATCATATTAGGAATGAGAAAACAACCTTTAGATGCATGATCTTAAGTATATATCCTATATGTACTTCAGTGTGAATTTTTAGCCGAAAAGGGGGAAGCATAGTAAAATATATCCTTTGTAACTTTGCAACTCGGGGACAAAATGAAAGATCATTCATTGAATCTAGTAAAGGTACCTAATTAACCCTAGCTTCCTCAGTATAAGGTTTATAAATTAGTATTCTCCAATAGAATTTTTCAGGGGAGGAGCAGCAGTTGTGACATTGGTAGGATAAGGGTATATGGTATGCTTTATTAATTGTATAATCTTACGTTTTAAAGGCATTAGCCAACAGCTTTGCAAATGTGTATGTTTTTTAATGGGAAACGTTAACACCTGAAGTTAAGAGTGAAGCCAGGCTATATGGGTAATGGCATTTGGTGTGATGTTACATTTTACGACTAAGTGTAGCTATTTGTTTAGTATTGTTCATTTATTTGCTAGTTTTCATAGGGCTTGTGGTTACCTTCGTTAGCACCATATTGTAATTCTGTTGTTTGAGAGCTTAACTTTTATAAAAGGTGTAAATATCTTCTAAAGGCTAAGAGAGTGAAAAGATTTGCTTTACATTTTAATGAAACTTAAATTTATTAGGTTGGTGCAAAGGTAATTTCGGGTTTTGCCATGTTAAATGGCAGAGTTGAAGAGTTGAGACAACCACACATGGCCCACCAATCGTAAAATATTTACTATCTGATCCTTTAACAGAAAACAAAGCCATGTTAAATGGCAAACGCCATGACTACTTTTGCACCAACCTAATACAATTGACATTAAATACTTAATAAATTATATAAAACAATATTTACAATAAAAAATTTAAAACCTAATGTTCTCCAGCTTTCATGCTAAAAGTTCACTTTTTAAAATGGAAATCTCAACCCAGCGTGGTGGCATGTGCCTGTAAGCCCAGATACTTAGGAGGCTGAGGTAGGAGGATCTCTTGAGCCCAGGAGTTGAAGCCCATCCTGGGCAACATAGCAAGGCCCAGTCTCTCTCTCTGTCTCAAAAAAAATAAAAATAAAAATAAAACAACAACTTGCTTTTAAGTTTACATACCTGCCTCCTTAAATAGAGTATATGAGCCTGATTTGTACTTTTCCTCTCATTAAAAATATTTATTGAGTGTCTGTTGTATGCATGGTGCTGTGCTAGTAGACAAGGAATTGTGATGAGCATTCTTAACATCTGTAATATGAAGAAAAACTACAAGTGCTGTGAGAGCATAAAATAGGAATATCCTTAATCTAGATGGAGTTCAGGTAGGGCTTTCTGAAGCAGTAATGTTCTGACTGAGATAAAGATGGGTGGTAATTAAGCAGACAAAGGGAGAAGAGGTGTTGCTAGCATAGAGAGTCTTTTATAAAGACCCCTAATGTGAAAGAAGCAGGGGTACACTGGAGAAACTAGAAGTCCAGTCCCGAAGTCCGGAAATGAGCACAGAGATCAAGGAGTAAAGAGTAATGGAAGTAGAGTTCAGAGACTGTCAAATATTGTAGGACAGTTTAGATTTTGTTCTTTCCCCTCAGAGTGGTGGAAAGTCATTAAAATGTTTTAAAGAGACAGTTGCTAGATCAGATTTGCATTTTTAAAAGATCCCTCTGACAGCTGTTGGGAGAACAGAATGAAATGGGGCAAGAATGAAGTGTAGAAAACAAAGCCAAGGGATGTTCTTGAATGAGTGGCTGAAGAAGAAATGAAAGGAAATCAACAGATTCAAGATACATTTAGCAGATAACATTTTTTGGAGTTGATAGATATTAGGGGTTTAGGAGAAAGTTGTCATGGAGGACTTCCAGTTTTCTGCTTTCCACAACTGGAAAGCTATGATGCATTTGTTAAGATGAAAAAACATTAGAAAGAGAACTAGAGATAGGGGATGGGGATGGGGATGGGTCTTGAGTTCGGTTTTGGACCTCTTGAGCACAGGCATTAAAGAATTTGAAAGGGAAAAAAGAGGCGGCAGCTAGAGGGGAAAATGGGGCAGAAGGTTTTTAAAATGTGTAAGATACTTGGACATGTTAAAATGCTGAAGAGAAGGAAGGATTCAAATGAATGAGAGAAGTCTCAAAATTGTTGAAAGGGGAGGGGTAAGTCAGAGGAACAGTCAGTCCTTAATAAGGGTTAGCAAGAACATACCTAAGTGGAATTATTGGTCTCAAATAAGAGGAGCAGTACCTCTAGTGTTTTAACAAGAAAAAGTAAGAAGTAAGCTGTATAAATGTAGTACCTATTTAGTAGGTGGGGATTGTTTTGTTTTCTCTGAGGTATGGAACTGTTATTGGGGGTGTGGAAAGGGCATAGGAATCCATAGCTTGAGAAGAGAGGAAATTTGAAATAGTTTTGGTGACTAGTGAATTGAGAAACATAGTAGGGTTTTTTTGGCAGCATTGAGAGAATTTTTAAAAATATAATGAGTATCATTTAATATTATCTTAAGTAAATCACATTTGGAGGAAAACAGCAAGACAGTGGACTCTACTTAGCAGAACAGATCACTAAGGGTCCTTAGACTTTTAAGTATTGGCATTAATTTGCCAAGACCTTGTGCTACCCTGATGTTAAAGTAGGGATACTGTTGACAGTGCCACAAATATAGCTGCTGTATATCCTTATTGTAGTATATGCTTTCACCTAACTTTTAGTGTTATTGATATTAACTAGGCATCATTTGTTTCTAACTGATATTCTTTTTTTTTTTTTTTTTTTTTTTTTCTATCTAGGCAGGCAGAAGTCCTGAAGGCTGACATGACAGGTATTGGCTGGCTTATTTCTTTTTCACAACATATTTTATACATTAAATTAATGGAAGGATATCATATCCTCTTTCTTCTGTTACTCACAGCACTAAATTCTGTCCTAGTTGACAGAAGGGATGATAATTTACTGTCTGCTTTAAGTATTTATTGTTTTTATAGTTTGAATTCTTGCTTAAATAATTGTTGAGAATTGCATATAATATTAATATATGGCATACTGAATTTAATGTTACCTAATTTAGTTTATATAATCACTTAATTTTTAATGAAACTTTTTATTATTTATTCTTTTAATATTCTTTCCCTTCTCAGATGTTATGAAGAAACTTTTTATTAATGATTTAAGACATGCAGAAAAAATAACATACCCCATATAAACCAAAATATGTTACAGTGTTAGGCTAATATCTTTCTGGGAAAATGTTCTTTTCCTTTTTATAATTAACCAAACCTTCAGAAAAAATATTTACAGAAAAATTCTATTGAAAGTCCTTGAAACTGAGTGAGCTACCTTGCTGCCTTTCTTTTCTCCCATATTTTTGTTGCTTTGAATAATGGCTGAGGTCTTTTGGAAGAATAACTGCCAGACTTAGCCATTGAAAGGAGTGAATGAGGCACAGCAGCATGGTGGCTCATGCCTGTAATCGTAGCACTTTTGGAGGCCGAGGCGGGTGGATAACCTGAGGTCAAGAGTTTGAGACCAGCCTGGCCAATGTCGTGAAACCCTGTCTCTTAAAAATACAAAAATTAGCTGGGCATGGTGACATGCGCCTGTAATCCCAGCTACTCTAGAGGCTGAGGCAATAGAATCGCTTGAACCAGAAGTATAAGTTGCAGTGAGCCAAGATCGCGCCGCTGCATTCCAGCCTACGTGACATACCAACACTCCATTTCAAAAAAAAAAAAAAAAAGGAGTAAACGATTTAAATACAAAATTAGAAAATACATTTTAATAACTATGTAGTGATCAGTATGCCCTCCATAACAGCATTTGCCATCCTAAAATGTAGGAGGAATATGTACTAGTGAATCATATACTAATTTTTGAAGAATTTAGTTCTGCAGTGAAATTCACAAAAAAAGAATTAAATAGCATACCTGCTAAGATTTACAAAGAGGAAAAGGACTATTGGAACGTCTTTTTCTCAACTCTAGAGTCTCTTAGGCTAATGTCCTAAGAGTTCATGGGTAATCTCATGTCACCTTGTTCAAGGAAAAGGTTGGGGGTAGATAGCTTATATATCTACTCATAACACCTCAGTTCTTTCCATTATTAACAGATTGTCATCATCTGTATTGTGTATGTCAGTGTTGGCTCTGAGCTACTGCATTATGCTCTTGAATTGGCATTGAAAACATAATCTATTGTATGACGAAAACAGAACATGGAGCAATGTCAAGCTATCTGTGTCATTTACCTTTTCCTAGGCATTGAACAACCTTAGTAAATAGTCTTAGGGTTTGACCTTTATAGGAGACCTTTGGCTACCCAGAAACCAAAATAATAAGTCTACTCATTTGAATGACTATCTGATAGTTGAGAATTAATAATCTTTTACACTTCTTTTTCTTGCCATAAGTGAATTAAAGCAGGGTTGACTAAATCTATTATTTAGTGATTAAAAACTTAACTGGGGATGAGGAGCTGATACTAAACTCTATTCTTACTAGCCTGTAAACTCTTAGGCGCATTAACTCAAATCCTGGAGATTCTCTTTGCAAAATAGGATTGTGGTGGCTATAGATATGCTAATAGCAAACCTAAAGAAGAGTGAAGATTATGTCATTGTGTAGCAGCAAAACTAAATAGCCCATCTAGTTTTGGGAAATATATAATTGAAGAATCCATTATTAAGTTCACCTACTGAGGAAGCTTACTGTCAGTTATAGCAATCATAATCCCAGTGATCGCAAAGGTAAATGTGCCTTGCATGACTCTGGCAGACAGCATGGCCCCAATTTTACATTATGTGTAGTCATAGCCTGATTATTTGATTACATCCTACACCCAGTCTCTCATCTGACCTCTATAGCAGTTTAATCCCAGTCTTCTAAGTCTTCGTTTACATTAAATGGCTAATGTGGATTGCGTACAAAAGTATTTTGGAAAACAGTCTACCACTCGTTAAAGTAATACTGTCCTGGCTTATTGGGTTAATATATTGAGAGTAGGAGTAACGGCAGAATACCAAAGCAACTGCTGGATAGTCAGCTGATGTAAATTGGAACAGGGACATTAGCCTGATAGAAATTTAAAAATGTAAGAATTCTATAAGGACATTTGTGGGAATTCTTTAAAAAAGAAAAAAATAAAGGTTGCTTTGGACAAAGAGATACAGTATGAGAGAAAGCAGACCAACTTGGCAGTTTGTTATTCCAAATAGGGTGGCTTACTGTGAGACATATATCTTCCTGTTATATGAATAGGCAGAAATACAAAAAGCAAAGGGCAAACCATTTTTTTTAAGACCTTTTCATTTTGTGATGTTATTTCAAAACTGAAAACAAAAGCATTGTAAACCAGACTTAGTCAAAAGGTAAAAGTCATTTGAAATACAGTAGTAAGTAGTAAACTTCTGCAGCATTCTAAGGAATATATTTAGAGCAGCTTTTGCTTTGGGGATGGAACAAGGAGTCATCGGTGTGGTGTAATGTTTTTAACTGTTGGGGTTTATCTATCTACTGTTATGTTTTTGTTTTTGTTACTCAGATTCTAAGCTGGGTCCAGCTGAAGTCTGGACATCCAGGCAGGCTCTGCAGGACCTGTACCAGAAAATGCTAGTTACTGATTTGG
Source organism: Cacajao melanocephalus (assembly GCA_963573385.1). Classification (NCBI taxonomy): domain Eukaryota; kingdom Metazoa; phylum Chordata; class Mammalia; order Primates; family Pitheciidae; genus Cacajao; species Cacajao melanocephalus. The sequence goes on along the minus strand of CAUYLG010027847.1, from coordinate 56,383 downwards.
AATACGCTTTAGACAAGAAAGTAGAACAGGATCTGTAAGTATTATCTATCGTTTGGGAAGTCCCTGTAAGATCAAGAATTTCACCAAGACTTTAAAACAGTTTGGTTGGTTATTTATTTTTCAACCTATTGCTAAGCAAGCTTTTTCAGTGGAAATAAATTCTAGAATTTGTGATATTTGGTCATTGGTATTATTTCAGTTATAGTCTTTGGAGGTAAGAAGAGAAATGTTTAGAGTTAAATTTTGTTAAGGTCATTAGGGCAGCTCTTTGAGGGCATATCACAAAAGCAAATATGTCTGTTTCAAATACTAAGAGTGTTTGGATTCTCTGTGGTCAGTCTTATACTTAAGCCATGATTTAAAAAAAAATTCAAGAGTAGTCTTTAGAAAAATCTTTCTCTGTCAGGAAAATGTATTTGCATTATAAGGAAAGTTCCTCCTTTTAATTAATAAATTGGTAGTATTTCCTCCTCCCGCCCCTAGTAAAATGAAAGATTTTGTGTATTTAGACTTTTCCGCTTGTTCTTGCTAATGAGGGGTGAAATGCAGATAACCAGATTCCCAAGTGAGTAATTGTCTTTTGTGGAAGGCATTGCCTTATAAATTGGAACAGGGACATTAGCCTGATAGAAATTTAAAAATCAGTTAAGAATACTTTGTTTACTAATGTCCATTACCCTAAGTTGTGGTGAAGATTAGTTTTTTTCTATCATTCACATCTCTCTTAGATACTTTATATTTTTAGGAAGTCTAGTAATACAGCTAAATCACAACCATCAAAATCCTTATCCTGTGATGTTAGAGTCAAGGATAAGATGTCATCAGAAATGCTGAGGGAAGTGATTGTCCTCCTAAATCATTAAAAAGTCTAGAGCGCTAGAGCCTCAGAAGTTGATATGGATAGATAATTAGGTACTTTCTAGGTAGGTTGTAAACCTCTTATCTGTGTTTGCTTCCTTTAATCAAGCCAGTAATATCTTCCCTTTATTCTAGTTTCTTATTCCCCACTATGGTTTCCAGGTTAGAGAGTGACTATATTCATCATAACTGGGCTTAAACTGATTCTATATATGACTAGATTAATGAAAAGCATTTTATAATAGGATTTTGATATGCCATATTTCAGCATTATATTGTTTCTTATTTTAAATAGCCAAATTTGAAATGTGGCTTATATTTCAACCTCTTAATGTTAATCACAAGAGAAATAAACAAAACTTTTTAATAGCAGTGAAACTGAATGCTCTGGGAAATAACTTTTGGGGAAATAAGAGGTATGGCTTACTGTTTACAAAATCTTCCTCCCCCTCCCCCATATACATGTCACTTGGTAATGTACAGTCCTTCACTTTTGGCACAATATGTAGAAATTTGTTAATACCTTATTTTTACTTTGATCTTGCCACTATTGTTCTGATTTTCTACTGGGATTCCTAATAAACTCTAGTAGTTCTAAAAGATTAATAGCTGAAGCCACAATCTGATTATTCGAACATTTGGTAAGTGTTTACTAAGGTCAGTTGGATTCTACTGCATGTCTAGTCTTCTTCAAAGGGAAGCATGAAGTTATTTAAATGAGAGTAACTTTAAAGCAGGTTTACTGTCTAATATGGTATAATTATAACAGACAGTTCTTTCTTGTTCTCAGGGGGACCAGTGTCTGCCCAGTGAGTCACTGCTATACCAAATAGAATTACATTTTGTTTTCAGCTGGAATCATGCCTTTAAGAATCAGATCACAACACTACAAGGCCAGGCAAAGAATCGAGCAAATCCGAATCGGAGTGAAGTTCAGGCAAACCTTTCTCTGTTCCTAGAGGCAGCTAGTGGCTTCTATACTCAGGTGAGTTCTGCATTGCATACCAGTTTTCTGACTATTAGTGGTAAATATTCTGCTCTTTGTACACATCTTAATGTTCATGTAAACAATTCTTGTAACCATTATGTGGGCCATCCAGGGATTGATCACCTATAATCTTTTGTTGTTGTTGTTGTTGGTCACCTCTTTCACTTTGTCACCCAGGCTGGAGTGCAGTGGTGCCATCATGGCTCCCTGCAGCCTCAACCTCTCTAGCTCAAGTGATTGTCTTACCTCAGCCTTCCCAGTAGCTGGGACTAAGGTGTACACCAACATGCCTGACTAATTTTTATATTTTTTGTAGAGATGAAGTCTTGCTATGTTGCCACCGTTAGTCTTAAACTCTCGGGCTCAATCTGCCCACCTTACCCTCCCAAAGTGCTGGAATTACATATGTGAGCCACTGTGCCCAGCCTATAATCTTAAATTAATTCAAATGTCCATAAGACCTTTAAAAAAAATAAAGGCTCTACTCTTAAAAAGGTTGATGTTTAGCTTAAAGATTGGAAGTTTAGCTGTATAAACAGAAAAGGGATAATGAGCACAAAGCCTTAGTGAAACAGTAGAATTAGTTACAAGTGGTAATAGAGGAAATGTAAATTTATGGATATAGCTATAGTCATTAAAATAACAGCTATGTTGTGCCAGATAGGAAATAGTCAAAATTTGTAATATCAAGTGAGTTTTCATAGTATTATTTATACAATGGAATTTATCTGGATTTTGAGATGTTATTAAACTAAGAAGTGAGTAGCTTTTCCTCTGTTTGAATAATAAGGTATTATTCATTGTCCCCAGAGATTTTCTTTTTCCTTAGTCACATCCTGATAGAACTTCTAAATCAGGCAAGGTAAAAGAATAAATATTTTTGACTATAGAATTTTCTTTAAGCAGAATCTATTAGAAAATTACCATCTCATCCATTTGTAATAGCATTTGTAATTAACAAAATTTTTGTATATAAATTAGTATCTTACAATGAATGTTAAGGCAAGGTTTCAAGAATCTTGCACTGAAAGAAATCTTTGGCCAGTTCTCACTATAGTACTGCTTTGACTATTGCTACCTATATTTTGGCTTCATTTTATTTTATCATCTCTTTGAATGAAGAAAAAAGAATCTCCGTTGAGCGGAGTGGCTCGGAGTGGCTCAGGCCTGTAATCACAGCACTTCGGAAGGCCAAGGTGGGAGGATCACTTGAGCCCAGGAGTTCAAGTGGGTGTGGTGGTGCCTACCTGTAGTCCCAGCTACTCTGGAGGCTGAGGCAGGAAAATCACTTGAGCCCAGGAATTTAAGGTTGCAGTGAACCATGATTGTGCCACTGTACTCCAGCCAGAGTGACAGAGCAAGACCTGTCTCAAAATAAAGAATCTCTGTGTTGGAGCAATTCAAATAGCTGTCATTTTGGAGATTATTTATGTTTTACTTAGACTAAAACATTCATCACAGTTCATTGTTGAAAGAAGTCAAGTATGGTTCTTAGTCTCAAAATTTATTTTTAAATTTATGCCAACTTTTAGCAGCAATCAAAAAGTTGATACTTTTGGAGAGGGGATACTTCTGGAGAGAGAGATTGGTTCTTAAAGTGGATGGTAAAGATTAATTCATTTTACAAGTAGCTGTCAAAAGCCTACTATTTGTAAGGCACAATACTAGATGCTGAGGATATGGAGAGAAATTTGACAGAATCTTTACCTTCAAGGAAATACCTAGTCTAAATGAAAAGATGATACATTAATAGGTATTCTTTTCTTTTCTGATTGTAAAAGTAATATAGCATACCAATTGCAAGAAATTTGTAAATTACACAAAGTCCCAAAAAAGTTTATTAGTCCTCCCAGTCTGGATAAATTGCCATTTTAATATATGCTTTTCTTGTGTTTTTATACTTTTTTACATATTTAAGACCACACTATATATCCATTTTTGTATCTGTTTTATAAACATAATGTAAACTTTTTGTTGTTAACAATTTGATGAGCTTTTTTGTGTATAAAGCATTTTCTCTAATATTGCATTACTTCCTGAGGACCAGTTGTTCAAATTGAAATCATTAGAAAGTTTAAAGTGAAAGTTTAAATACTGTTGACACCATTTTGTTGTTTTCCCAAAAGGTCATCATTTATAACATTTTTCACTAGTTTCTTCTGTTGTCCTTTTATTTTATTTAGAGTTGTTTGAAGTGCAGAGGTTACCAGGGTTTTTGTTTTTTTTGTTTTTGTTTTTGGCAATACCTTTTCCTTTGTCCATAGATCAGTGCATATTTAATAATGAGGGAAATGATCACATTTAAGGAAACAGATACTATAATTCACATCTTAACATTTGAAAACAACACTAATGTTCTACAGGAGTATAATAGATTATGGCATAACTGTAGAATGGAAACATGAAACAATTACAGGTTGATATTTATCAAGATTTTGTAAGATGAAAAGATTGTTTTGTTATTAAGTGAAAATCATATAAAATTGTATATATAATTTGATTCTACATATTAATTGAGTAGTCTTAGTTCAGTGGGATATTAACAAAAGTGGTAAGTTTTTTTTCAGTCACTGCTTTCAACTGTTCTCTGTTGGATTCCCAGATTCCCATCATTTCTTGGACAGAATATATAACATTCTGGTTGTTTTCCATTTTTGAAGCATAGTTCAGTTTTAAAACCTTAGTCTTGTTTCTGATTCAAATCTCTTTTCCTTCCCCCATGAATAGAAGCTGGAACTGGGAACATGACTAAAGTAGGAGGAGTAGGAAGGAGGTGGTGCAGCTGGCTCTGCTGAGGGGAGAGGGAAGGCATCCACCTTCTGCAGTACATTTTTATAATAGCCGTTATACAGATTGGTTTGTTATCTTGAAAAATGATTGTTAACCTTTTTTTGTTACATGACATACATGTGGTATATTCCTAAGGGTTTAACTAGACATTGGTAAATCAGAAAAGATCTGCAAGGAAGTAAAGAATTATCATTTTTATTGAGGGGGTATGCTGTTTGTAAAAACGTTTTGTAAGTGGGGGAATAATAAAATCATTTAAATGTCTCAAAAAATTGTTTTTTTAAGGGAAAACGGGGTACTCTCTGAAATTAATTTAAAAAAATTTTTGTAATAAGCATTGATTCTCCCCGACTGCATTCCATAGGCAGTGGTTGGACAATTATGATAATTGTAGAATAAGCATCAATAAACTTGTTTATTCTCACATTATGATATCAGTTAACAACATTAATAGGACTTTTCAGTTGCCTTTTTTTTTTTTTTTTGAGATGGAGTTTTGGTTGCCGAGGCTGGAGTGCAGTGGCACTCACTGCAATCTCTGCCTCCTGGGTTCAAGCAATTCTCCTGCCTCAGCCTCCTGAGTAGCTAGGATTACAGGCATGTGCCATCACATCCAGCTAATTTTTGTATTTTTAGTAGAGACAGGGTTTCACCATGTAGGCCAGGCTGGTCTCGAACTCCTGACCTCAGGTGATTTACCCACCTCAGCCTCCCAAAGTGCTGGGATTACAGGCGTGAGCCACTGCAGCCAGCCTCACTTGCATTTTTATATTCTCTTGAATTGATAATTGAAACAGATAATGGTATTACTAACAGTAGTGTTCCATACATCTTTCTTGAATACATGCAGTACATATTTACCATCAAATTGAGAAAGTAGACAAATTCCAGATTGTTGTATGGCCTTATAAGCTGAGCTTTGAATTTTAATTTTAAGTGTAGTTGCAGGCCAGGCATGGTGGCTCATTCCTGTAATCCTGACACTTTGGGAAGCTGAGGTGGGAGGATCATTTGAGACCAGCCTGGGAAACATGGTGAAACCACATTCTACAAAGAATTTAAAAATTAGCCAGGCACAGTGGTGCACACTTGTAGTCCTAGCTACTCTAGGAAGCTGAGGCAGGAGGATGCCTTGTGCCCAGGAGGTTGAGGTTGCAGTGAGCCATGTCTGTGCTACTTCACTGCAGCCTGGGCAACAGAGGGAGAAGACCCTGTTTCAAAAAAAAAAAGAAAAGAAAGAAAAAGGAGTTGCAAGTCATTGGAGAGTAAGCAAAGGAGGAACATGATCAGATTTGCATTTTTAAAAGATAGCCCTGGATAATGCCGTCAGTATGGAAGCTAGCTATGGAAGTTAACGCTGTTAACTCCTATTGGCCATACTTGGATTAGATGGATTAGATTGAATTTCTGGAATCAGAGTAAGGGAGGAGTCAAAACAGATAACAGTTATCAATGTGAGCAGCTAGTCAAACGATTGTACCATTTACTGAAATGGGGAACACTAGGGAGAAAGCAGCTTTTTCCCTGTTAAAATGGATGCCTGTTTGACATCTAAGTAGAGATGTGAAATAAGCAATTGAATAAACAAGCTTGGAGCCCAGTGGAAACATCAGGGCCAGAGTAAATTTTATGATTATAGTAAAGAACACTGACTGACTTAGTTGGATGGTAACAGATTTAGCACAGGAGGAGCCACCATTGCAATACAAGAATATGAGAGAGAGAGAAGATGCCTTGGAAGCCAAGAGAAAAACATCTGAATAAGGAAGGGAATCATCAACCCTGTTGAGTGCCACTGAGAATTAGAGTAAGATTTAAAGTGATCAATTAGATTTGACAACGTGGAGTCATTGGTGAACTTAATGAATACCGTATTTCTTCATTTCTAAAACATTTTTTCATATTTTAACATATCTGAAATAGAGATAAGTTTGTAATAGATGACAAGTCACCATGTAACTTGCAGTTTTGTTCTCAATATTATATAAGATAATGGTTCATCTTATAATTTATGGTGTTTTTGTATTGATGAAATGTAACTTCAGCAGAGTGCTGGGGATGGATATCTGATTGGAATGGATTGAGAAGAGACTGGTGCTTCGTTATCCACAGTAACATTTTCTGTGAAGATAGTTTTTTTAGTTGTTTTTTTTTTTTTTTTAGGAGACAGGCGCTCACTCTGTTGTCCTGGGTGAAGTGTAGTGGTTGATCATAGCTCACTGCAGCCTCAAACTCCTTGGCTCAAGTGATCCTCCCCCACCTCAGCCTCCCAAGTACCTAGGACTACAGGCATATACCAGCTACTATTTAAAAATATTTTGTAGAATGGGGTCTCACTATGTTACCCAGGCTGGTTTAGTTTTAACTTCTTAGCTATCATTTTGTTAACCAGTTAAAGCATAGTGTTTAAAGCAGAACTAAATTCCTGGTCAAAGTAAAGACATACCATTCTGTAGGTTGTTTTTAAACATCAAAGAACAGAACGGTGGCCTTTATTCTAAGAAAATAGGAACAGAAAAGAAAGTATAATTACTGAGTTTCTGTATTAGTATAAAAAGTAATATTCTGTTATCTTCATGATCAATCTTTCATTCTTGGCATGGAATAAAGAGCTGAGGAGACACAGGATAGTGTAAAAATTACTTAATAAATAGGAACCCAGAAACTGTTCTGCTACTGCTCTGGTGCTAACTAATTGTGACCATTTAGGCAAGTCACTGACCTCTGTGGCACTTAGCTTCCTGACTGTAAAAAGAAAGTTGACAAATGCTTGTAGATTCATTTTCCAGTTTTATAGTTCCATGGTTGTAATTTGGGAAGAACTAGAGGCATTAATTATTCAGCCACAACCTTAGGAATATCTCCTGGTCAATACTTCTGTATAATGAAGTAACTAAGTTCTTATCAGACTGAGAAAACTACTACAAAGTAATTTACATCGGGGTAAACCTATATGAAGGTAGGACATTGTTTTGTTCAACTTACAAAACATCTTTTTCTCTTCTTTAGTTCTGTCTTGTTACTGTCTCTAAACCAACTAGAGCTCTCTTCCCCAGAATCATTAAGCCAGTAGGAGCTTTTTCTGTCTGGTATGACCACTTAAACTCTTGGGTTCAGGCAGAAATTTTATTACAAGACTTTCTACATGATGTTCCAACCATATTTTTATTTATTTTTTGTTTTCACTAGATGTGCAGCCTTTCCTAGTTTTCCAGTCTGTTTTTTTTCATTACCTATTAAAGTTAGTTCTTTAACCCTCTCATGTTTCTTTTTGCCATTTCCAACAGTTTTCTGCTTTTTTTTTTGTTTTTTTTCATATATATATATCTATATCTATGTGTGTGTGTGTGTGTGTGTGTAGGTGTATATATATGTGTGTGTGTGTATATATATATTTTGTTGTTGTTGTTCTTTCCTGTACCTTGTGCTTTTTCTGTTCTTAACCCATCCCATTCAGGGTATTAACTTATTTACCCTATTTTTAAAATTCATTTTATTTTATTTATTTTTTAAGACATGGTCTCTCTCTGTCACCCAGACTGGAGTGTAGTGTATATCGTAGCTCACTGCAGCCTGGAACTCCTGGGCCCAAGTGACCCTCCCACCTCAGCCTTCCAAAGTGCTGGGACTATAACACTGCATACCACCACACCTGGCTAATTTTTTATTTTATTTTATTTTTATATTCATTCATTTATTATTTTGTTGAGACAGATTCTTGCTTTGCTGCCCAGGCTGGTCTTGAACTCCTGACCTCAAGCGATCCTTCCACCTTGGCCTCCCAAAGTGCTGGGATTACAGTCATGAGCTACCATGCCTGGCTTTGTTTAGCCGATTTTATGTTAGTGAATTTCTTGCCCATTACAAATGTACAAGTACAGGTAAAGATGTATTAAATAATTTCCATGCCTAGTGAGAAAGGGTACACAGAATTTATATTTAGTTATGGAGGTGATTTTTTTCTTAAGAAAAAGGTGGCATGATTTGGATCCGTCTAAGTCGAGCCCTTAGGGTGTCTTATTTTGTATTTTGAATTCTGCACATGCTAGAGTGGTGATAGAATCAAAATATTTCTAATTCCATAACCTTAGTCCAGTCGCTTGATTGTTTCTGCTTTCACATCCTCATCTGAAAAAAAGTTGAGCTTTATACCTATGAATACTGTGTTGCTACTGTTTTATCACAGGGATAAAGACAAATTACCTAGAGAAATAAGTTATATTAATAAATGTAGAAGATTCTGTTGATTGTATGTCATGTTGTCTGTCTCCTTCTCTCCTTTCCCTTCCCCTTCTCCCTCCCTCTCTCCCCCTCTCCCTTTTTCTTCCCTCTTTTTGTGCCTGACTTGTCTATTTAGCTACAAGCTCTTTAAGGAAACATTTTCTTATTCATCTTTGTATCTCTCTTGTTTACTGTGTGTCTGATATACTAGCACATATTTGGATGAAGATAATAATATTTGAATGACTGTACTTGAAAGTAAGTTTTTGAATAACTATGAAGTAAATATTCCTCACAGTGTGAAGAACTGTGTGCAGCCAAGAAATAAGCCCTTGGCAAGCAAGGTGAGAGGAGAAAAGCCTTTCAAAGAAGGAAACTGAAAAGGAATGGTTGGAGAGGTACAAAGAACTAGAAAAGCTCAGTAATCAGCCGTAAGATCAGATGTTTTAAGTGCAGCAAAAGAAGTCTAATAAGATGATGTCTGAAAAATATCCGTTGTCTTTGGCTATTAGGTAACCAATTGTCTGAAAGTAGTTTCAGTAGTGTGGTAATGGATGGTTGGGTGAGAGGAGGGAGAGGGATTGTGTGAAAGCCAGATCATAATGGATTAAGGAGTAAATAGGAGTTGAGAAAGCAGATATGAAAAGTGTGCACTCTTTTAATGGCATTTGGTTGAGAAGAGGAAGAGACATTAGAAGGTTGCTGTAGAGGCATTTAGGGTCAAGGGGAGTGTTTTAGCTCTGTTTTGTTTTTTGTTCTTGTTTTTTTCTGTGAGAGACATTTGGTGTGTAGGCCATAGGAAAGAAGCATGAGAGGTTGAAAGAAGATGAAAGAATGGAGAGGTGGGAGACAGACAGAAGCCAAGAAAGAATGTAGCAGTAGGCACATACAGGCAGAGTAGTTAACTCTGACTAGGAAGAAGAACCTTCATACTTGAAGAACAGAGAAGAGAGGAGGTAGGAACGAGTTAATACAGTAAAGGTCTACACTACCATGAGATTTGTTGTATATGCAAGGACATGTGAATTGGCATATAGCTTAAGAAAATAAATTGCAATAAATACCTAAAATCTGACAAATACCTTGGCTTGCATTTAAGTTAAATTTGTAACCAATATCTAATAATTTTTGTGTGTTTCTGAGGGTAGTAGTTTTCTTTGCTTACTGAATGTGTCTGAAAATCCTATCCAGTTAAATAATCTTTTTGTAAAATGCTGCTGTTCCTTTTCAATGCACATCCTAGATTGCTGTAATAACTGAGAATTCAAAAGGTATGATTTATAATGAATGATACTAGTTATCCTGTGAATGATTACCATATAATTTTCATGCAGTTTTTGTTCAGATTTCAGCACTGTGTGATACTAGGTACGCATCTTACAGTTTATAAATTTTACTTTTAGAGCACTTGTGACTTACTACTAAATTTTGTTTTTCTTTTAGTTATTACAAGAACTGTGTACAGTATTTAATGTAGATTTACCATGCCGTGTGAAGTCTTCCCAATTGGGAATTATCAGCAATAAACAGATGCATACCAGCGCCATAGTGAAGCCACAGTCTAGCTCCTGTTCCTATATCTGCCAGCACTGCCTCGTCCACCTTGGAGACATTGGTGAGCCTTTGCTGTGAAGGAATTGATAATACATTCATCCTTTTCTTTGGAGTAGTCATAGAAAGAAACTCGTTTCCTTTAAGCTGAGCATACACACACAATTTAGATTGTCATAAGAAGAAACTATAAAATGTGTTCTAAGGAACTTAAAGTTTCTCAATATTTTTGGGATTGGCAGAGCATCTTGAATAAAGTAACTTTCATATTAAGATTTAAATTTTATTAAGACTTTATGTAGTATAGGCAAATAATAAACAGCAAAAATGTAATCAAAGCTAAATTTTTCAAAGTGGTGCCATAATATTTTGTAAATTAAATGTCTGTACGCTGGTGGGATTTGTAAATTATTCCTTCTGAAGCGAAATTGCCTTCTTTCTTTCTTACCAGTGCACTAAAAGTTCATTTTTAATTTTGCTTCTTTTAAAGTTTAATTTGTATTTCTATTAAATGTGTTTTATCTGGGAATATTACATAACATTTATTCTCGTTCATTCCTTCAAGGTGACCTAGAAAGGTTGTAAAACAAATTAACTATAGGATTATGTTTTGCTTGTCCTCAAATAACAAAGAATGGAGAACATTACTGCTCTTAAGTGAAGATTTTAGATTTCTGAATATTATAAATCATCTGTTCCATGAGGAGGTCACATCAGAGTACGCAGTGAATTTGGCAGGGAGATTCATTGATAGTGTGTTGAGGTCATTTTGATTTAAATGTATTCTTTGCACACACATATTTAATATTGTGATAGGAATGAGGCGTTTTTCAAAATCAATTTATAAGATATTGAAGAAATACATAATTTTCAGATCATATTGTATAGTGTATTTTGTTTTGTTTTGTTTTTAAGTGCCATATAACTCACCCCTTCTTGTGGGCCGGCTCCAGGTCACCAGCATAGTCCATAGTGGGAGCTGGTGATGCATGACACTGGAGGACCTGAAAATGGGGTCTAGGTAAGCTTTAAAATTGGTTACATGCTGAATGTCCCAAATGAGGAAGGCTGATGGACACTTCACACATAATCCTATAGTTAATTTGTGTTAAAGTATTTTCTGTGTTTAATTTTAAATTAACTTTAATGTCTTTATTATATTTAGAACTTAAAACTATAGCTGTTTTGGAAATACTGCCCTACTATTTGTTTTTTGGGTTTTTAAAAAACTAACTTTCTTCTTCTTCTTAGCTCGATACAGAAACCAGACCAGCCAGGCAGAGTCCTACTATAGGCATGCAGCTCAGCTTGTCCCCTCCAATGGTGAGTGGGCCTGTCAACCTGAGATTCACCGTGACACTTTGTTCTTTATAACAACGTGGCAGATAACTCAAGGCTCACCTTTGAAGTTTTATGAAAGCAATAAATGTTGAGTTTTGTTATTGTCATGTTTTTCCATTTAACTGTACATTTCGTGTAAACTGAAATGAATCTTTGTTTTGCAAGTAAAATGACTTATTGTCAGTAGAGCAATACAGATGGAATCTCTTAATATAACTTGGTATTGTTTCTATAACTCTGGCTTCCTTAATTGCTTGTAGAATAATTATTTCTTTAGATGCCACCATTTTTCCCCCAGAAAAACAATCTATTACCTAAAAGGTAATCTTGTAATGGCCCTAAACTAGGCATTAGCAGTAGCTCTTGAGTTAAGGAAGTTACAGCAGATATTTGATGATTTTAACCATTCTTAATAAGAATTAAGACATTGAAATTCTTTTAGATTCTAGAAAGAGTCTAAAGCAGGGATGGCAGTCTGACCACACGACTTGTTTCATAATGTCTATGGCTGCTTTCACACTGCAGTGGCAAAGTTGAGTGGTTGTGATAGAGACCCTTTAGTCTATAAAGCTGAAATTATTTACTATCTAGCCCTTTGTGAAGCCACTCTCCACCCTAATTATGACTTTTTAACCTGTATATGATATTGTGTACCATCACTGAAGTGTGCTGTTGTACTTTATGCCGGTTTGTAATGAGGTAGTCATATTTACCTTATCAAATCCTCACCGTTGTTTGAGTATTTAAACACTGATCATTTGTATTCTGATAGCAAGACTTTGTCATTCTTGGGGTTACTCCAGAATCTTAACTTTCTCCTGTAGGTCAGCCTTACAATCAGTTGGCTATCTTAGCTTCTTCCAAAGGAGACCATCTGACCACAATTTTCTACTACTGCAGAAGCATTGCTGTGAAGTTCCCTTTCCCAGCTGCCTCCACTAATCTGCAAAAAGCACTTTCTAAAGCACTGGAAAGGTTGGGTTGATTTTTTTTGTTGTTGTTTTCTAGAGGACTTTGTAACTTGGATCCTTGAACTCTCATACTTTGTTTTACAGAAAATAATGACCTATGCTTCTCTTATTTCTAAACATGTAGATTTGTCATAATTTGTGTATAGTCACTGAATTTCAACCAATCAATACCTAATTCAGTCTCAGTAAAAGAGTACACAAGCTGTTAATACTGACTCATCTTGAGTGTGTTGCAGTTGAAAAATTAGTCAAATACAGAATTTTCTTTTGTGTATCAAGTAATAACTTGTTTTAGCAAGCCAGTGCCTCCTTAAGCAGTTGTAGCCATTTTGCTGCTTAAGATTCATGGAATTTTTTTCTTTCATTTCAGCCGAGATGAGGTGAAAACCAAGTGGGGTGTTTCTGACTTCATCAAGGCCTTTATTAAATTCCACGGTCACGTGTACCTGAGTAAGAGCTTGGAAAAGTTGAGCCCTCTTCGAGAGAAATTGGAAGAACAGTTTAAGGTTAGATTTCAGATTTAGAGAATTTTTGTCTTGTCTAAATCAGGAAGCATAAAATTTGGAGGAAACTGACCCCCAGTTTTTATATTTACTTAACTGTGTGAACTATTGGTAAAAATTAAATTTGAAGCATGTGAAATCCTTGTGTATATCCTCTCTTCAATTTAAACTTTGAGGTACGGTCTGCATAGACAAGTATAGCAGTGTTTTCACTTGAGTAGCTGCCATTTGACAAAAATTAGTCAAAATGGAAAAAATAACTCCTCAGTTTTGAAACTACTATTTTTGATGGTTTGTGCATTCTTATATATGATTATGTTGCCTATTTTATAGATATTTGCATTCTACAAACCAGGTTCATTTTATTTCTTTTATTTTTTATTTTTTGTTGGCAGTCATCTTTGACTATGGTTCATTATTTCTATTGCGGTTGCATTCATCAGGATTGTGGTACTTTGAAGGAAAGGAATGAGGATTTCATTTAATAGGGATATCTTTTACTAATTTGAAGAGATAAAATTAACCTTTGTTCTGTTTATATATGTGAAAATGGTATTTTAGTATGTTAAGGTATTAGCAGTTCAAATGTAGTATAATGCATAAAATAAGGGGAAAGTCAAAATTAAGTATTAACTTCTTTTTTTCAGTTTATTCAACAAATGTTTGACTATTCAGTCACTGTTTTAGGCACTGGGTTAAACAGTAAATGACAATTTCAAAGAGCATTTTATATTTCTTGGTTATTTCTAGATATCTATATGCTTGGGTAATTGTGTATAATTGCTTCATAGTAAGTTTTCTAAAAGTCAGACATTTGAAGAGATTGTAGAACTTGGACAGTTAAGTTCCACCAGCAGTTCACTGGTAAACTATTTTTTTGCCAAAAACAGTCAATGTGAAATAGTTTTTACAGGTAATCATTTTTTGGTTGATACTTTCTATGTGCAAGATATTATACTAGATAATTATAAATAGCTGTCATTTGTTTTGTTTTAAAATATACTTAGCCTCTGACATATGATTTATAGGGTTGATGTGTGAAAAGAGCAGCTAACTTTGTCATGGCGTAGGCTGTTTAGCCTGGAAATAAACAAGTCTAAATAGTTTTTATAGTAAGAATTCAGACATGTGAAGGATTATTTGAAAATAACATATCTGTCTTTCCTGAGGTCAAAACTAAAATCCTAAATTTTAGGTTGAAATCTATAGGGGGTTGACTGTGGGATGTTGTGGATTCTCCATTTTGGAGAGCTTAAGAGTCAGATTGACAGCCATCTTTCTTGGATTATTTAAGTGCAGTCCTACTAAATAGGTGATTGAACTAGAGGACTTCTTGAGATTGCTTCCAGCTCTGGTTCTGTGAAATACTCTCTAAATTGGTGGCGGTGGGTGGTCCCTACCTTAATGAGATCTTCAATAAGTAAGTTATTCTAGTCTAGAAGCCTAGTAAGTTTTGCATTTGATTCAACCTCAAACGCTAACACTCTCTTCACATACGTATTTCTGTATGTGAAGTTCTGGTGAATGTGGGTGGATAGTTGCTAAAATATACTTCGAAGTATCATTCCAGCACTCTAAAGTTAAACATAGTATGAGGCAGATCTATTTGAAAGCTTACCCAGTGTTGAACTAGAACATTGCTGGAGTGAAATTTTAACATAGCGGAGTAAATTTTCTAAAGTATTTCTGAAGCTTATGTAGATAATTAGTATCATCAACATGTATACTTACTTCAGTGTTTCTAACAACCTTTAGCTGTTAAGCGGAAATGTTTACCAAATTGAGGTCCACTAAGGGATTTAAGGCCTGGGACCTAGGAATTGAGATGTAATAAATTTTCTATAAGTTAAAGGAGGGCTGTTTGTTAATGGTATTTAGTTCAGTATATTTCTCAACTGTAGTTGAAAGTTTGAGTAGCAAAACTCTTATCAGTTCTAATCTGATTTTGTTCCTTGGAAGATCCTCTCCAATACAATCTAAATTTTAGGAAATTACAACTGAATAACTTCAAACTTACTTCTAACCCTTTATTATTATAAACTTACTTTTTTTTTTTTTAATTTTTTTTTTCTTTTTAAGACGGGGTTTCACCATGTTGGCCAGGCTGGTCTTGAACTCCCAACCTCAGGTGATCCGCCCTCCTCGGCCTCCCAAAGTGCTGAGATTACAGGCGTGAACCACTGCGCCCGGCCTATTATAAACTTACTTCTAACCCTTGTTCATTCACTAAGTGTTTATTGAGGTCCTGCTATGTACCATGCACTTTTCTAGGCTTTTAGAGATATAGGGGAAAACATGACAAAGTCTGTATCTTCATGAACTTGCATAATCATTTGTTAGTACTAGGGTGTATTCATATTCATTAATACTTGTGTGCATACACTAGAAAATTATTCAATTGGCTATGAACCTCTTCAGTAGTATATTACCTTCTAAAATTAATGCCAATGGATTTATAGATACAGGGAATAGATTACCTTATTATGCTTGTAAGAAACAGTGCTTTTTGAGAAATACAACTAAATATTCTAATTTTATACCAATATTAAGTATTTGTATGAATGCCAGCTTATTTAGAAGGTTAGTTGTAGAGACTGAAGGAGAAATTTTGTGGGAAATTCTGGGCAAGAGACAGGATTTCAGGAAATTTTGAGGAAAGATTAAGGCCTGATGTCTTTGGAAAAGGGCTAACCATTCTAGACATATACATACAATGAAAAGGCAGATTGCAAGAAGACTGGCAGTTGTGATAGAGTAGAATGAAATCGTATTCTCTAATGATAATATAAAAGACTTTCCTCTTAGAATCATACAACTTACTATGGCTATTTCAGGTTCTTTATGTAAATAAAAACAAAAATCTCAGAGCAGTCTGGGCAGAGGCAGCTGTAAGTTTCTGACATGGTAGAATCTCCTGTCACTGGTGGTAGAACTGTAAGTAAGGATTATCTGTTTTCCACCGTAATGCTAGCGATAATGAATCCCTGTTCTCTGCAAAAATTTTCCCTGGGGATAAAGAAAGACTGGTTATGGCTAAAGTGTAGGATGAGACTAGGAACTTCTGTTAGAAAAGTATTTTTACCTGGAGGTAATCTAAAACAATTGCAGATATTAAAGTAGAAGGGTAATTCAGGTGAGGCACCAACTGTGAGAGTATCTGGGTGATTGTTTATAGTGCTGGTTAACAGATCACTGTGAACACATAGTTATTACAGGGCAAATGAAATTTGATGATCATGCATGTACTTCTCTAAGAGGGGAAAACACCAGTTGTAGAAGTGCCTTTAATACATCTTAATGTTGCTTTAATATGTCATTTACTCTGTGTTCCAGAATATGTGCTTGGTATGCCTTGTTTAGAATATAAGTTTTAATGTGTCAAGCCTTTGAAAGAGTAAATTTTATGACAAATCTAGGAAGTCATGCTTTATGTACTCGGAGTTCAAAAAAGTATTTTTTGGGTCTTTCTGTTGCTTTCTAGTCATTGGTCCCAATTTAATATTTTAATATGTATATATCTTGTATAAAACAATTTCTAAAGGATGAAGATACATAAATTTATGGATGAATACTCAAAGACCTTTCTCAGGTCATATTTAAAAATGTATAGTTTCCTAGGGGAAGAAAGTTTGTTTGACAAAAGCTCAAACAACTCTGTGGTGTCTAGATTAATTTCTTTCAAGAAAAAAAGTCAGTTTGGAAATAATTAGACCCAATCAGAATACTGAGTTTGAGGGCAGAACCATTTAGTCATCTGTAATTCTATTACACATGGTGGTTCTAAATACAGACTGCCAGTTTAATTCTTGTGTCAAAGATAGTTCCTGTTCTTGATAATATATGCAGTACTTCTGTCTTCTTTTACAGAGGCTGCTATTCCAAAAAGCTTTCAACTCTCAGCAGTTAGTTCATGTCACTGTCATTAACCTGTTTCAACTTCATCACCTTCGTGACTTTAGCAATGAAACCGAGCAGCACAGTTACAGCCAAGATGAGCAGCTATGTTGGACACAGTTGCTGGCCCTCTTTAGTGAGTATTAAATTCTTAACGTGCCATCTTTTTTGAAAAGCATCATCTTAGGCATTTCATCATTGTAGCAAAGCACAATGACATAAAATGCATAGTGTACTTCTTACACTGAATCAGGAGCTCAGAATAACTTTCGATCCCAAGTTCTGTCCTTTTATCTGCTGACACCCTCTTATCAGGTGTATCTATAATATTTTTAATAAGAGAAAGAAAGCGTCTTTTTAGGAATAAACTGTAAGATACTTAAGTGTTAAACAGAATATAGTAGAAGGCACATAATATTTTAATTTGACTGGCACAGTTTCAGATTTCTTAAACTTTTTGAATACATTTTTTTCTTCAAGTGTCTTTTCTTGGCATCCTGTGCAAGTGTCCTCTCCAGAATGAGTCTCAGGAGGAGTCCTACAATGCCTACCCTCTTCCAGCAGTCAAAGTCTCCATGGACTGGCTAAGACTCAGACCCAGGGTCTTCCAGGAGGCAGTGGTGGATGAAAGGCAGTAGTAAGTGTTTTTAGAATTTCATGTTAACTTGTGTGCTTTGTTTGTTTGATATTCATAAATATGTAAAAACTGCCTTCTAAAATTCAACGTTTGAACAATGGAAGACTGTATGTTCTGCCGACTCTCTGGAAGTTGAACTGAAGACCTCTTTGTATGCTTTTCATTTGTTTATTTGAATTCTTCATGTGAGGCTTAGTCTTAAGGATTTGTGACTCCCTGTACACTCCCTTGTTCCCAGTTGCTGTCCTGGGGAAAAGGCGTTTTTCATATTTCAAAGTGAACTTGAAGTAAAACCAGTTTGTTTCTTATCTATTACAGTATTCCCCAATTTTCTGTTTAAGAGTTGAAGGGAAGAGATTTTTATTTCTTTCATTTTTTTAATACACAAACTGTTTGATGTTGTCTTACAGTAACACTCAATTTGAATAATACTTGTTTATTTGAAGCATAAAGATTGAAAGTTATTTTGATTCTCACCATTTTCTTTGTCATTGCTACTCACAGTAATTCTGACAGTTCTTAGGAACTGTTGATTTTACAATGATAAATGAAAACTTTCAGTGTACCTTTGATTATAGAAATAAATACTTCCAAGATGGCTTAGCACCAAATAGGAAGTTCCTCCCCTGCATATTTTCATGGTATATTTAAGGAGGATCTCTGAAAGTTTTGCTTTGTGGCGCAGCATATATATTGGCCAAGGTCACAACTTAGAAAATGCCTTTTTTAAGCCACATTTAAGACCCTATGGGCCGGGCACTGTGGCTCAACAGCTGTAATCCCAGTACTTTGGGAGGCTGAGGCAGGTGGATCACTTGAGGTCGGGAGTTTGAGACCAGCCTGGCCAACATAGTGAAACATCATCTCTACTAAAAATATAAATTAGCTGGGCATTGTGGTGCATGTCTGTAATCCCAGCTACTTGGGAGGCTGATGTAGGAAAACCACTTGAATCCAGGAAGCAGAGGTTGTAGTGACTCCAGCCTGGGCTACAGACTGAGACTGTCTTAAAAAAAAAAAAAGCCTTATAGTCTGTCTGCTTCATAATTGTCTTTTCTCATGGAACTATAAGCTCTTCCCATGATATTTTGTCATTATCATGAATAGAGTTTAGGAACATAGCACAGCATATACTATGTACATCTCCTTTTAGTGTTAGCATAGGTTTTAATGATACAGATTTTCAGACATTGCTTCCTTACACAAAATTTTCATTTCTTAACTCAGGCTGTACAGTTTTTCTACTCCTATGTACTCTAGACTCAAGCATGTTTAGTTCAGTGTGTTATATCAGTAATGTTACGAAAGAAGAACTGCGTGTTTTACCATTTGCTTACAGAGTTTTTATATTTATAGGTAGGGATTGTTATTTTTATTGTGTTTTCCTTTTTCTTATTGTGTTCTTGTACAATTATCCTTTTGGCCAATTCTGTATATTCCCATTTCTTCTCATGGCAAAAGACATTCAGCCAGAAGGAATAGCTTTATTGGCAGACATTTTTTTCCCTCCATTTTTTTCTGTCATTTATTCTTTCCTCTTCCTCCTATTGGATTTACCTTGCAGGTATTTCATTCTATCTTAAATTATGTTAGTACTCATTTTAAAGACTAGCATGGGATATCTCTTCAAAAGTGAAGATTTTCCTTATGTGTCTAATACATTAAAGTAATAATGTTCATTTGTATCTTTTAAGTAATGGAAAAACAATTACTATTTCTTTTGTGAACTCAAAATTTCATATATTAAAATATCCTTCAGTTTCTTATATCTGGGTCTTCTCAATTTCTAGAATTTACTTTCCCTTGTACTTTTTTGAGAACATACTCTCTTAAGCTAATGAATACATGGAATAGTGATTTTCCTTCTTAGAAAACAGCTACAGGGTAAAAGCAGTCTATCAATAGGTTATCCACTCATGCGCTTTTTCTGCAGTGTTTTCTCGAGAGCTTATGTGTGTTGCATGAAGACATTGTACCAGTACAATATTCTTTTTTAGGTTACTAACCTTTTTTTCCAGCTATCTCTTACTAAATCCTTAAAGGTTTGTAGCAGACATTGATTCTTCAATATTTGTTTATTTTTTGATGTGGGTATATATTTGTCGATATTTTTAAAGTAGCATATTCCCATATTTCAAAGTGTACAACTGTCCCAAATAGTTGTTAACTTACAGTTTTCCATGGTGTGATTATTTATATCCAGTTTCTCCACCGTGGGCACCTCACCTCATGCTTTTTTTTTTTTTTTTAAATAAAAATTGGTTGATCTATATTCAAAGGTGAGCTTCATACTATCTTAAGGAGAACGTGATTAGATAGATGAGTCTACTGTAGGAAAATCAAAGTAATTGTTTCTAGGCCAAAACCAAGTTATTTTAAGCCATCGACATGGCTGCTTCCACCCACCCATCACATCTGTTCCCAACCTAGCAAATAAACACTCTCAAACTAATTGCATTTGTCTCACCTAAAAAAAAATCTTGCCTGGCCATATGTATTACATCAGATTTATAAATTGCTCTTATGTTTGAAAGATAACAGATTTTGATAAAAATGTTTATATGTAAAGTGATATTTATAAATCTAAATCCATAATGGATACTTCAGCATACCTCACTCAGGAACCAAGGACACAGTTAACAAATACATACATAGAACTTACTTCTGAATAGTGGAAAGAATATGTTCTAATATTTCATGTGTAAGCTTTCACAAAAATTGACTGTGTATTAGGAAACAGAGAGAGGCTGTTGTAACAAGGTGGACTTTTTTGTACCATTAAAAAGAGTTGTTATCACTTTGAACAGGGAATGTGATTTGTGTGGTATAACATACCCTGTCACAGATTAAAGAACTAACAGTGGATTCCACAACTCATAATGTATGTGAAAGCTTTATAAAAACATAGTGTGTTGTTTATTTGCTTAGGATTTTCTCAGTCTGTTTCAGTTTTCCATGTTTAAAAATGACAAATTATTTTTACTGTTTGTTGAATTAGGATCGTGGGACATGATCTACAGTAGTAGTTCTCTGTCATGGAAATTTTTCCCTTTTATTGTATCTTTATCATTTGTAGTATATCTTTGAAAATACATTTTAAAAAATTACACAGCCTTTGAAATGCTGAAATAAGAGGAAAATACATAAAGTCCAGGATGTGTAGATATCATTTTCATGGCTTATGTGGTTTCTCTTATATAAAAGTAAAGTCTGAATTATTTCTTTAATTTACAGCATTTGGCCCTGGCTGATTTCTCTTCTGAATAGCTTCCATCCCCATGAAGAGGACCTCTCAAGTACTAATGGTAAGGGCTACCCTAACCTTGTATTGTTGATGCAGTTCTGCATCATTAATGGTGTGCTTAAGGCCAGAGAAAAAGAGGTTTTTGTGATGAATGTTTGACTTTAAATTCAGTATCTCAGAAGTGATTGTGAGCTCTACAGTAAGTGGGTGGAGGTAGATAATGTGCTCCCAGTTCTTCTGGCAGCGTGTTCTCATTTAGCATCATTCAAATAGGAGTTCAGAAGAGTGTGTAATACCTTCAGATTCTGTCTGTCTTTCCTTTCTCTCATTCTTACTATTAAAAAAAAAACAATTATTGTGAACATTGCTCTGTCAAAGTAGTACTTATAGAAAATTTGGTACAAACAAAAAGAACACACGTCTCCCATACAGAGATACCTTTTACTATTCATGATAGTATGTCTTCTTTGGACCTTTTTCTTACGTGTACATACACATAGGAAATAATTCATATCAAATATAATTTTATGCCTGATTTTGAAATTTAGTATTATATTGTTAGCATTTTCCTTTGTCATTAAGCATTTTGAAAACATGACTTTTACTGGTTTTGTAATGTTCCATCCTGTGGAAGTGCTGTAATCTATTTATGCACTCTCTGTTGCTTTAAAATTTTCCCCATTTTAGTTAATGCTGCACTGAACAACCTCTGGCTTGGCTGCTTTCTGATTTTTTTTTTCTGTTAAATTAGTGCTCCTCAGACATTAATTTGCACATAAATCACCCGAATCTTTTTAAAATACAGTTTATGAGTCAGTAGGTTTGAATTAGTGCCCAAGATTCTGTATTTCTTACAAGTTCTCAGATGATGTCAATGTTATTCAGTACTTTGAGTAAAAAGAGACAGGTAATCTAAACATTGGGATTACTACATCCAAGACTACGAATTTTTAAGACTGCCAATTTTTTAAAAAGCCATCCTCCTCAGCGTTGAGTATTAGGGGAATGTCTGTATCCCAAAGATAACATGCGGAGTTTTGACAGGTGAGTTATTTTAATCAGGATTACTATAAAGAAGAGTAGAGAACAAACTATAAGCATTATAATTACTTTCTTATGTTAATTCTTTAAAAAATTTGGTGAGCAGTATTCTACCAAACTACATTTTAATTTAAATGTTTGCAAATTTTGATTTTGACCCTTTAGCAACACCACTTCCAGAGGAGTTTGAATTACAAGGATTCTTGGCGTTGAGACCTTCTTTCAGGTAGGTGATAGCTGAAGTGCTTTTTACTTCATTGGCGGTGATTGCAGTTGTTATTAAAAATAACAGGGAATTGGGCTTGGATATAGAGGAATCTTTGATCTGTCCCAGCTGTGTGTTATTTTTGTAACAGCAACTAATAGTGAAAGTTTGTTGTGAATTGGATTTGTATCTGTCATGTCTTCAATTCCTGTGTAATAAAGATTAAAGTCTAACCTTCCCATCTTTGGCCTTGATCCTATCCCTTCTCACCCTCCCTAAGAACCTTGCTCCATCCGTTATCCTCTCTGCATTATATTTCCAGTGTCTTTTCTTTCTTTTTTTTTTAACAACTAATTCCCTTTAGCCTAGTAACATTCAAGTGTGCCCCGTTCTTTTAAAACAATAAAATGAATTTACATCCTCATATTTTCCTATGTTGCCTTATCTATTCATCATCAAACTTAAAAAGTAGTGTGGGCCAACCTGACTGACTCCATTTCAACTCCCAGTCATTTTCAGCCTACTACAGTTTAAACTATCAGTGCCCTTCTAGATATGAAAAACTGGTGACTTCTTTATAATCTTCATCCTATTCAATTTTCTTCAGCATTGAGTCTGTTGATCCCCTTTCTTCATGAAACCTTTTTCCTTAGCTCTATGATACTATTTTTTCCACCCTTAGCACTCAGTCTTTTTCAGTATTACTTTTAAACTACATGCCTCTGAATGTTGTTGTTTTCCAGGATTCTTTTCTTGCCCTTTCCTTCCCACTTTCTACATTCTCCCTGTTGATCAAATCCATCCCTATGTTTGTGGGATGATAGGTCCTCAATTTTCAGCTCTGGCTTCCCTTGAAGTTTGGACCCATATTCTAACAATCTGATCTCCCTTATGCATTTTAAACTTTAACATGACCAAAAGTTGAGCTTATGTTTTCCTGTTTGGTCAGCCAAAAAGCAATCTTCTTTCTTTATTTTCTGTCTGTGCCTGTGGCATTACCCATCCATATGACCAAGCTGGAAATCTGAAAAACTCTTGTTTCCATTAGTCTTTCTCACCAAGGCTTTATAATTCTGTGTCTGAAATACTTCTTAGGTTCAACTCCTTCCCCTTATTTCCCCATACATAGTTCAGGTTTTTATCACCAGTTTGCCTGAAGTATAAAAACCTCCCTACGTATAGTTCCTCTCCTCCTATAGTCTGTTTCTACACTGCCTCTAGAGTTACAATTTTTAAGTATGGAAACAGTAATATCCCATGACTAATATTTTAATTCACCCCTTCCTGGTTGCTCTACTGTCTCTTTTAGCTTGATGCTCAAGTTTCAGCACTATCTAGCTCTTAGTTGTTCAGCCTTATTTTCTTCCACTTCCCCCAATATTTACAAACTCTGTACACTATGTGCTATCCTTGAATAGCTCCCTATTTTTATTCCTCCACACCTTTGTCCATGTGTACCTAGAACATTTTCTTCCTCTCTACTGCCATTCCGTCACCATCCCGGTAAGCACTTACCCATACCTCATCAAGGTCTAGCTCAGGTGTCACACTATGAAACCTTTCAGAGCTTCTCAGAAGGAACTCATCCTCCTTTTACTATATTCACTTACTCTTCGCATAGTTTTTATTATGCTGCGTATCAGATTGAATCATTATTATTTATTCCTGAAGGTTGGGACTCTCATATATCTTTGTGTCCTCAGCATCTAGCCTTCTGCCTGGCAATTCTTAAATGTTCTTTTTTAGAAATGTTTAATAAGGAGAAATGTGGAAAATCGTTGTTTTTTCAGTTTGGCTTCCCCTTCTGATATCAGTGAGTTGCTCTATATGCTTTATGATGTTTACCCATTTTTCTGATTTAGAATGGAAGACTATAAAGTGGATAAATTAATATTATTTGTTAGAATAGGCACCTCAGAGACTCTTAGCATTGCCATGGCCATTTCCAGCAAATTAATTAGCATGCAAGATAAGTTTATAAAACTTCATTCTTAAAATGATAAAATAATCTTTCCTAATAAAAAGTTGTGGTTTATTTGATCTCCCCAACTAAAAAGTGAAAATACTACATTAATATAATGAATTTGTATATTTTATTTTTTGTTTCATAGTTTGTAAAAATCTTTGGGAGTATAAAGTCTAATAAATGCAGATGATTACATCAAGTAGCTAACCTATATGGAAAATCATCTGAAGCCATTACAGTTAATCAGGTGAACTTAGTTGCCTGGAAAATATCTTTAACAATTTAATGTTCTCATAATTTGCTTCTGTCAATTTTAGGAACTTGGATTTTTCCAAAGGTCACCAGGGTATTACAGGAGACAAAGAAGGTCAGCAACGACGAATACGACAGCAGCGCTTGATCTCTATAGGCAAATGGATCGCTGATAATCAGCCAAGGTGTGTCCATGGAGCTTCCGGTCTACCCCTTTTTAACCACCTTTTTAGATACACACACACACACACACACACACACACACACACACACCCTCACATATTATGTATTTTAAGCTTTGGTATAAATATTGTCGATCATGAACTCTTAAGTCAACATGTTGGTAGCACATCTAATTATCACCCAGTGATAATAAATATACTCTTTATTAGAATCTCCATTTTCCCCATTACACTGTGTATTATAGAGGGTTTGGTTGTCTTTCTTGTTTATCATGAGTTTCTGCTCTAATTTTTAAATATCTCTGTAAATCTGGCTGAATTGTACTTTCACAGTCATGGTAATTTGTATTGGCCTGGACATGGTGGTCAGTTTCAGGCAGGACAGACCAAGATGGTGCTAGTAGCTAATTAAGCACAAATCAGATGTGGTAGTATAGGGGAAAGAATGCAGGTTTTGGAATTAGATTGGTTTGAGTTTCTAGTTCTACAGCTTCCCAAGTGGGTGTCCTTGGGATCTCCCAGGTAGATTATAACCTTTCCAAAGTCAGTTAACTACTTATTCATTTTTGTATTCAAGTTCCTGTCATATAGTAGGTACTTAAATGCTTGCACGTTTGAATGAACTTACCACTTCCAAGCTTCAATTTTCACATCTATATATAGCTACCTTATAGGAAGTATCAATGGCCCTAGTGTCTTACACTTGAAGCATCTTAGAAAATGTTATTACTAGAAAACATTGAAAGGGCAGAGGGATATGTTGTGTTGATACTAAGTGTGATAATGAGAACCTCAGTTTCTGCGTAACCACTTTTTGGGTTTTCTGAATCCGTATCGTTGTATCCAGCTGTTTCTGTGGTTCTTAGTGCTAGGAATATGTTGACTTGGATCCACACACAATTCAGTTGTTATTATTTTTTAAGTTAATGTTTTTCATGTATGGATTTATTTTTGCTTTTTTAGGCTGATTCAGTGTGAAAATGAGGTAGGGAAATTGTTGTTTATCACAGAAATTCCAGAACTGATACTGGAAGACCCCAGTGAAGCCAAAGAGAACCTCATTCTGCAAGAAGCATCTGTGATAGAGTCGCTGGCTGCAGATGGGAGCCCAGGGCTGAAATCAGTGCTATCTACAAGCCGAAATTTAAGCAACACCTGTGACACAGGAGAGAAGCCAATGGTTACCTTCAAAGAGAACATTAAGCCACGAGAAGTGAACAGAGACCAGGGAAGAAGTTTTCCTCCCAAAGAGGTGAGAAGGGACTATAGCAAAGGAGTAACTGTAACTAAGAATGATGGAAAGAAGGACAACAACAAGAGGAAAACTGAAACCAAGAAATGCACCTTAGAAAAGTTACAGGAAACAGGAAAGCAGAATGTGGCAGTGCAGGTAAGCTGTATTTGAACTATAAAGCAGGTAGAGGAAGGCTCACACAAAAGGCAAGATTTTTCATTTTGTTCTAAAGGCATGAGAATTGTCTGTCCTGGAAGTTTAAATGCATAGTAGGGTTATATAAAGAGCTGTGATAGATGGTTACTTCAGCAATTCTTGGGAATTGCGAGTGAAAAAACATCTCAACCTGGTTTGACACCTTTGTCAATTCAATTCTCTCCAATTTAAGTAGTTAGAAAGGGTCCGTTGCAAAGCCATCAGTTACACCCAGGATTATATTTTCTTTGGAAGATATAATTACCATTTGTTAATGCTATAGTGGAGATTTGGGGTCTTCTTTAGATACAGTAGAACCAAGAGTGTATTAAGGCTTATGCAGGTTTTCTTTTTTTTCGATTCACTATTTTATATGTATCAGTGTGTGTGTGTGTGTGTGTGTGTGTGTATACGTAAAAATACTGATACATATTTTTTTCTTGGAAACATACGAGGCTTTTTTTCTTGACATTTATACTTGTCCCAGCTAGTGGTATTAATATCACTTTAATCTTATCCTGGATCTTAGGAATTTATAGAGCAAGAACCCAGGTTTCTTGCTGGGAAAAGATAAGCACTGCCCAGTTATTTGTGACTTTATTTTTATTAAAATATTTTTCCAAATAAGATGATTTCATATAAACAGAAAAAGACCTTTATTCTGTGATGGTTTTATTAATACTATTAATATTTGACTAAATACTTAAGTGGCCATGTGATTTGTTAACACATTTTAGTAAATGTATGTGTTTGCATGAGAAACTTTACATTGTTGAAGGCTGCTTACAAATAAATAGTACCTTTGATGTATTTCTCTAATTCTTTTGAGAAAGAGAAATAAGAAAATAATTCCATTTTAAGATTATAGCAGGGAGAGAGAAAGACAAGGTAGAAATTAAGACATGGGGGGAGTAGGAGATGCTGGGAAAGGGCAAGGAAAAAAACCAAATGAACTAGAAAGCCAAAGGATCAAAGTTTTAGGGATAATTTAAGTCCAGCATTTTCTGCTTGCCTGCCTCCATTCTCTATAACTGCTCTCAATAAGGTCCAGACTGAAAATAGATTCTCCTTTTTGGTTTCTCATCCATCTCAAATCACCTATAAATGATTAAAGAAAGAGTCAACATATCACCACACTCTGTACCTCTTCCTAAGTTTTCCATAAATGCTACTTATTTTCCCTCATTTTGCTCAACTTTGAGCAGTTCACATGACATCTACTTCTCTCTGGCTCCATCTGTAGGATGTTGGGGCCTGGGCCTTACTGCTGAATGTATCCCTATTTCTTCTGAAGGGTGGTAAAGTTGCAGGGTGGAGGGTGGATGCCTGACTATACACTTAGGCTACCCAGATGAAATTAAGCTGAGGGCCAAAATACCTCAGCTCTGGGTTAATAGTCATTATTAATTCATAACATGTATGCTATTTAATGAATTAGAGTATAGAGTACCCTGGGCCCCATAACAAGCAACTTAAGATCATAGACAAGTTTTTTCAACTTGTTCGCATCAGGTATCTCATTTGTAAAACAAATGTGCTCTAAGGTCCTTTACATATTTGGATTTTTGCAAGCATGGGAAAGCAAATAATTTGTAAAACTAAGATAGTAAGATTATCTTTTATTGGCTATTAAATAATTTGATTTTCCATTTTTAACTTAGGTGAACTTAAATATCTTCAGCATGTACTTCTTGATCTAATGAGGTTTTAAATACTTTCTTAAGAGTAGGGGCTTCTTTCTGACACATTTGAGTTTCAGTTTATTATAGATAGTTTTGCTTCTGTTGGTCGTAGGTAAAATCCCAGACAGAACTAAGAAAGACTCCAGTGTCTGAAGCCAGAAAAACACCAGTAACTCAAACTCCAACTCAAGCAAGTAACTCCCAGTTCATCCCCATTCATCACCCTGGAGCCTTCCCTCCTCTTCCCAGCAGGCCAGGTAAATACGTGTTTTGTAATTTCTTCTACTTAATATTTTCTGTGCGAGAATTTCTGTTCACTCACTGAGAAATGTATATTCTGTTGAAGTAATGTTACTAAGCCATAAAAAGTTATATTTGCCCTAATGCTTATAAAATTACTTTTGAGCTGTTTCTGTGTTGTGTACATGCAAGTGCATGTTTGTTGTTACGAAGGAAATCCTATCACTAAACACAGAAGCTACTTACAGAATACTGATTACTCCAGTGGATAAAGGAAAAGTATCAGTAGTCTGGTTTTTAAAATCAAGTTAAAGATTGACAGCATGGCTGATATCTTTTATGATATGTTGGAAGACTCCCTCTACCTACCTGTAAAAAAAAATAAAGCTGACTTTTTTGCATTTTTTTTTTTTTTTTGCTGTTTCTTTAGAACTAAAGCTGTGTTCTTCTGTTTTGAAGGGTTTCCGCCCCCAACATATGTTATCCCCCCTCCTGTGGCATTTTCTATGGGCTCAGGTTACACCTTCCCAGCTGGTGTTTCTGTCCCAGGAACCTTTCTTCAGCCTACAGCTCACTCTCCAGCAGGAAACCAGGTGCAAGCTGGGAAACAGTCCCACATTCCTTACAGCCAGCAACGGCCCTCTGGACCAGGGCCAATGAACCAGGGACCTCAACAATCACAGCCACCTTCCCAGCAACCCCTTACATCTTTACCAGCTCAGCCAACAGCACAGTCTACAAGCCAGTTGCAGGTTCAAGCTCTAACTCAGCAACAACAATCCCCTACAAAAGCTGTGCCAGCTTTGGGGAAAAGCCCGCCTCACCACTCTGGATTCCAGCAGGTAAGTTACAGTTGTGTGTACTATCCAGCTGAAAGAAATAAGGGGAAACGCTGAAAGAGTCAATGTTAGAAGTGCTGGTTAAACTTTGAGATACTTCTTTCTTAGATTTATAGTGATTATGGGAAAACAAAAGTATTGTCTCTACTGTTTATGAAAGTTTTATGTGTTCCTTTTGTAAAGAATAAAATATTAGATCTTAACTACCATTCCTTGGCTGCTACTAAGTGTCAGTTTTATTGAAAATAGATTTTCTGCAAATAATTCTCCTATACGAACATAAACTACTGGGGAAATAGAATCACAGTCTTGATGAGGTACTGACAGATGTGACACCAATCTTAAATGCTGTCATTTGAAACACAGCACTTGAAGCAGAAAGGGGAAACAAACACTCTAATGCAAATATATTCATTCATTCATTCAACCTCTTAAATAGTTTAACTGAAAGAAAATGTGAGTGTGGTGCCCATAATCTGTTCTCAGAAAGCTCTGTGTGTTAAAAAGGCCAAAAGGTAAAGGAAACTGCTGTCTTGCCTAGAGTTTTGTTGGTTGGAAAATACCTTAAGTTCATTCTGTGATTCTTTAGCATTCATTATAAGTAATATTGCATTTTATCCTCACCTTGATGACAGGCATCTCTTTTTTAGTATCAACAGGCAGATGCCTCCAAACAGCTGTGGAATCCCCCTCAGGTTCAAGGCCCATTAGGGAAAATTATGCCTGTGAAACAGCCCTACTACCTTCAGACCCAAGACCCCATAAAACTCTTTGAGCCGTCATTGCAACCTCCTGTAATGCAGCAGCAGCAGCCTCTAGAAAAAAAAATGAAGCCTTTTCCCATGGAGCCATATAACCATAATCCCTCAGAAGTCAAGGTCCCAGAATTCTACTGGGATTCTTCCTACAGCATGGCTGATAACAGATCTGTAATGGCACAGCAAGCAAATATGGACCGCAGGGGCAAACGGCAAACAGTCTTCCGTCCAGAGCAGGATCCTGTGCCCAGGATGCCGTTTGAGGTGTGTGTTCTTTCCTATCACCCCACAAGCTGGGGTGGACTATCTTTTGAATATCTCAAATAGATCTTATAAAAAGGCCACTCGTATTCATTAGTACTGTATGCCACTGAGTATTGGTGTAGCTCTTGGTTTCCTCCTCAGAATTGCACAGTATGTTTTAGTTTGGTAGCTGAAGAATTCTGTGACTGACTTTGAACTCTGATGGTCTGGCAGAGAAACGATGTACAGAAATCTCTAACACAGCATGGTAGAGAATTCTGAGACAAAGCACTCCTCTCAGTTGGGCTGAATCATCTAAGTTTAAAAATAGGTTTACTAATATTTAAATAAATTGCTTTCTGAGAGCACCAAAGTTAGTTATCTTGGACAGTGGAGGTCCCTTTCCTTGCCCTTTTTATTGTAAAAGGTGAATATTTGTAACTTTTTAAAAGATCTGTTTCTCTCTTTGTTAGCACAAGATACGCTCATCATTTTGCTCCATTGCATTGTTTTACTCACCAGCCACGTTCACCTTTTGTGTTCTGCTCTGTCAGTATTTTTGCTTTTCTATTATCTTGAACTTTCTCCATCATTGTCCTCGTGTCACTTTGCCTTTGCATTTCAGAGCCTTTTTCTCTTTGCCTAATACCATCTATTTCACTATCCCCTTGACCTTGCTTGTTTTCTTCCACCTAATTATGCTACTATTCCTTTATGCTGTTGTTATCCCTTATTGCATCTCACTGTGATCCTTTCTGTCACTAGGACCCCAAGAGCTCCCCTCTGCTTCCTCCCGACCTGTTAAAGAGTCTGGCTGCCTTGGAGGAAGAGGAAGAGCTGATTTTTTCTAACCCTCCTGATCTTTACCCAGCTCTGCTGGGGCCTCTCGCCTCTCTTCCTGGACGAAGCCTTTTTGTATGTATTTGACATAATTCTGCTTCTTGCTCTAACCCCCAGCTGCTTTTCTGAGATATTGTAGTACACGGATTAGGTGATTTTTTTCTCTTCTTGGGGCTGTCCTTTATAGAACTATAAAACATATTTTCTAATTATCTAAACCAATCTTAAGATAGTAGTAGGATATAGCAGAATATTTCTGACTTTATAGTTCTGCCAAATCATAGAGACATACCTTGGTTTTATGTGTTATCCAGAAAGAATCCTGCAGAGCTGGTCACACACAGGGTATGATGGTGACAAATTAACTCACTTTTCAGGTGACACTTTTATCTGGACTCAGAAATTTTAAGTGTCATTTAATCTTGCTTAGGAACAGTGAGATTTATTTCTCATATGTAGCCAAAATATGAAAGGAAATAGGCTCTTGATTTTTTTTTTTACTGATATTATTGAACAGTATACGGCTCTTTTTTGTTTGATTAAATGCAGAAAGGGCCCTGATCTAAATTCAAAGTTGGATTCATAAACAGAATGAGTAAAAATGAAGAGGATTCTAATCATCAGCATTGTCAGAGTGTCATAAATGAGTAAATATGAAAATAAATAACTAGAATCACATAAAGGAAAATCTGAGAACTCAGCCTGCATTTCAGAGAACATCATTCTATATGCTTGTCAGTGTTCATATTATATTTTATTGTGAGTGGGGAGTATAAAAGATGGAAAGAAAGATGTATGCTATGAGGCTTTTTCACCTCTCTTTATTACACCTTAATAAGACATAAAAAATAGTGAATTTTACTTTCTTGCTGTTTCTTTCTCATAAACACAGGGCAAGAACACATTCGTAAAATTAAAATGCATTCATTTTAGTATCAAGAGAAATAAAAGCTTAACAGCTTTCATGACGTTGCTGCCATCCCTGGCACTTGAAGTTCCCTTAAGAATTTGCCTGGGTGGCAGCAGTAGAGGCCCCATACCAAGTTATTAAATAATAGCAATAAAAGATCCCCTGGAGACCTAAATGGTAGTAGTGCCATGACTGAGTGCAAAGGGGTTGTGGAAGCCCAGCTGCGGTACTGTTGCCTCTGCATGTTTGCCTTTCTTGCTGCGTTTATGCTGGAGCAGCTTCAAGGATGGAGGGTAGTGCCTGTCTGTCCACTTGTTTCCTAACCCCTTAGTTCCTGTTCCTGTTCCCTTAGTGTCCCTTTCATTGGAAATGTAGCTGATGGTAGAACAAGTGGGAGTATTTTCAGTTTTTATTTTTCATATTTAAAAAACAATGAATTTAAAAACCTTGACTATAACTCTTCCTGTATTTAACATTAATGATATATATATATCAAAGTGCCTCGCTTGTCATAGGCATTTAGTAACATTTTGTTAGCCAGCTATTCTGTGGCAGCATAGAGATTCAGCTTTGTTTCTTCTAATAACTTTGCTAGACCAATAAATGTAAGCTTGACTTTTAGCAGCTATTTTAATATATACTGGAAATAGAGCTGCGTTAAAAGCATATTAACAAAGGCATTTGTCAAATGGATTAAAAGGCTTTTTAAAAGTCACCAATGTAAATGTTTTAAAAATTGTGGGGTGGAGAGAAACAGTGTTGAAACAGTTCAGCATTTTGTTTTGAGATTATTTTAAGTGCAACTATTGACAAGGGGATTCTTGAGGTACCTGCCTCATAAACACTCAGAATGCAGTTTACCAGGGTCTCTGGTCCCTGCCAGAATAGAATCTCTGACTAGATTCGATTATAAAAGCAAGATTCTATTCGCCTGTGGCAACTGACGCTTAGGTGGTGTCATGGTATTAACAGATTTGAATTCACATCTTCTGAGCCTCAAATTGTACCTGATGGGCAAATACAGGCATGGTTAAATGTTGGTCTTTGCTTAGGTTCCATAGTATCATAAGATTAATGTTAAGAAAATGGAAGGCATAACTTAATTACCTTTTTTTCTGGGACTGAAGAAATCCTTATTGGAGAAGCCCTCAGAGCTCATGTCACATTCATCCTCTTTCCTGTCCCTCACCGGATTCTCTCTCAATCAGGTAGGTGAACAATGAAGAAGCCTGTTGTTTGCTTTTAGTGCAGACCAATCATTTTCTTTTGCATACTGTTTCAGTATGTCTGTTTTTCCTTTATTTTCCATATATTCGTGTATTCCAGGCATTTGATTTTATCCCCCTTGTCTCTGATTGGGGCATACTAGTGACTTGTACCTCATGAGTTAAAACCCTTTAACTTCTCATTAATACTGAAACCGTTAGGACTCTGTTGTTGAGCCAAATAAATTATTCACATTTTCAACCTGGGTAGTTTACATAGAGCAAATTTAAGGGTAAGAGAAAGCAAAGAGGAAAATTAATTTGACTGGAAAATTGAAACAAACAAAAAGAAATAAAAGCCTTCAAAATTTCTCTTCTCGAAAAAAGCTTAAAGTATACCAAGCATCCATGAACAAGACATTGGATTTTCTCAAATCTCTTTCCATGGAATGACTTTATAACTTGACTGTTATGTCTTTCAGGAAAGATACCCAAATAATAGTATGTTCAATGAGGTATATGGGAAAAACCTGGGATCCAGCTCCAAAGCAGAACTCAATCCCTCAATGGCTCCCCAGGAAACATCTCTGTATTCCCTTTTTGAAGGAACTCCATGGTCTCCATCACTTCCTGCCAGTTCAGGTATTAACTGTTTAAATTATAGACCTTGCATTTTCTGTACACTCAAACTGATTAAGGGATAATAAGATTCTGTAATTATAACTATATCTATCAGTTGTTGGGTGGTTTTTTTTTTTTCAGAAAGGAAATAGAAAAAAAAAGCCAGTTATGTAATGAATGCTACTGACAGCTTTTTACACCCTCAATAGCCAGCAGATGTATAAGGGAGAAAACAGAGGTTCTCTCTTATGGTTCCCAGCTGTTTTTTAGTTTTGTTTGTAGATGTTCATTCTTTGCAGGAAAAGCTGCACTTTTTTTTTGAGACAGGGTCTTGCTATGTTGCCCACTCTAGACCCAAATTCCTGGCCTCAAGCAGTCCCTCCATCTCAGCCTTCCAAGTAGATGGCACTATAGGTGCACACCACTGTGGTCAGCTCTGCACTTTTTAAAATTGAGATTTTTAACTTCAGGTTTTTTGTTTTGTTTTGTTTTGTTTTGATATGGAGTTTTGCTTTTGTTGCCCAGGCTGGAGTGCAGTGGTGCAATCTTGGCTCACTGCAACCTCCACCTCCCAGGTTCAAGCAATTCTCCTGCCTCAGCCTCCCAAGTAGCTGGGATTATAGGCATGTGCCACCACGCCCAGCTAATTTTTTGTATTTTTAGTAGAGATAGCATTTCTCTATATTGATCAGGCTGGTCTTGAACTTGTGACCTGAGGTGATCTGCCACCCCAGCCTCCCAGAGTGCTAGGATTACACAAGTGAACCACCGCGCCTGGCTTAACTTCAGTTTTTTGAATGGAGTCTGACTTAATAGTAATTCTTAAGGTTAGCAAATTCTTTCTGATATGTAAGACCAATAAATATTTATCTGAAATAGTCGTGCCAGAATAGTGCATTCATTCAGTCGACAAAAATAGCCTACTATTTTGTTTTGCTTTTTTAAGGCAAAGAACATGCCTTAGACAGGAGGGCAGATTAATGCATCTAGCAGATCTCTTTGGAGCCTTTAGTTTCCCTTTCCTTCAAGGGAATTTTGTTAGTAAAATTTTAGTAATCAGATCTACAGGAACCTGTGGTTCTTTGTATGTTTGTGAAACATTGCTTTACTATATCCTATGTTGCTGTTATTTAATAGACCATTCAACACCAGCCAGCCAGTCTCCTCATTCCTCTAACCCAAGCAGTCTGCCCAGCTCTCCTCCAACTCACAACCATAATTCTGTTCCATTCTCCAATTTTGGACCCATTGGGACTCCAGATAACAGGGATAGGAGGACTGCAGATCGGTGGAAAACTGATAAGCCAGGTGAGATCTACATTTCATTGCCAAGCAAAATTGAAAGAAATTTACTCTATCCTTCCCTGGGGTCTGGCAATTGGCAGTGATAGAACACCTTCTTGAATTTTTCTTATCTCTTTTCATCCTTAGCCATGGGTGGGTTTGGCATTGATTATCTCTCAGCGACGTCATCTTCTGAGAGCAGTTGGCATCAGGCCAGCACTCCAAGTGGCACCTGGACAGGCCATGGCCCCTCCATGGAGGATTCCTCTGCTGTCCTCATGGAAAGCCTAAAGGTGAGTCAATTTCAGGAACAAGAACCACAAGATGATTACAGCAAAGATGTCTCTGCTTTCATTCATAAATATCTAGGCTTACTTCTCAGGCACTCAGAGTTGACTGATGCATAGCACATACATAGCAAAGTCCTAGAAACATGGTCTGCCTCAGATGATTCTTGAGTAATAATTTTTAATTTCTGAATTCACTAGTGGTAAAGCAGTATCTTCAGGGGAACAGAAACAAAAGGTTTTAGTTTCATTCTAAGGTTAAGAAAATCCTGATTCATCTTGGAATGTTTGATTTGAGCTTTTTCTGACAAAATAAGAGTATCTAATTTTAGAAATGTTTAATTTGCCTAAAAGCTTTCTAGTAAATGCCCTTTGTGGTACCACATACAGCTGAGTTTCAGTAAAAAGACCTGACATAAAATGGGATTTCAGTTCTGGTTTAAAATAATCTTAATGGAAACTAACCAGCTTTGAGAGTCATAATGACTTTTTCTAATAGCTGGATTTCGGGGGGCAGTGGGGTGGGGCTTTGGGGCCGTATACATGCCTTTATATTTGACTGGGATTGAAAAGCAAATACCTTTCAAACGACTGGGCCTTTGCCCTCTGCTGACAAGATCTGGGCTGTTTTTCAGTCTATCTGGTCCAGTTCCATGATGCATCCTGGACCTTCCGCTCTGGAGCAGCTGTTAATGCAGCAGAAGCAGAAACAGCAACGGGGACAAGGCACCATGAACCCTCCACACTGAGGCCAAAGTGGCAACCTGGGAATGAAGGCTCCATAAACCATGGCATGTTGGGTTTGCAGGACTGGCCCACACAGTCCCCTGCAGGTGGCAGCCCTCTTTTCTGTTTCTCGCTGTCAAGAGGGTGTAAGTATTCCACCAGCCCGCTGAGTGTGCACGAAATGTTCGCAGTGCAACAAAAAGAAAAATCCATCAGGAACTCTCC
Organism: Cacajao melanocephalus; assembly: GCA_963573385.1. NCBI lineage: Eukaryota > Metazoa > Chordata > Mammalia > Primates > Pitheciidae > Cacajao > Cacajao melanocephalus. The sequence continues at coordinate 20,450 of CAUYLG010027847.1, read as the reverse complement.
ATCCCCCCGGGGCCTTCCGGAGGGAGAGAGAGAGGAACTGCTGTTTATCTCACTCAGTTACTTGGTATCACCGCCTCTCACCTTCTCCATCGTGCATGTCCCCGGCCACATGGGAAGTGAAAGCTGAGAAGGGAAGGCAGATGGGAGAAGCCAATGGGAACGTCTCAGTCCTTTTTTCCTCTTTGGGGAATAAAAATAGGAATCCATTAATGATTGCTTTGCTGACTGAGAATGTAGTTGAAATTATTCCTAAACATCTTTTATTGTTATTACTCTCGGTAGTAAAATATCACACTGAATTCTTCCATACACAGGTGTGCTTCTAGTCAGTGTGTAGCAAGGACAGCCCCGTTCACTGCTCCTGTGAGAGGTTGGTGGTGACAGGATGGGGAACCGACCTCTCAGCCAGTGGAAGTGTTCCATAAGGGAGAGTTCAAGGCCTCTGAGAAGGTTCTGGTAGGCCCTCCTCTGGCCTGGAGACTCCAGCAGGAAATGCCCTCCACTCTGTAGGTGCTCAAGCCCCAATCCAGGATGCAGTGTGGGTGGTGGTGCTGGGCTGGACTAGCAGGTGACTGCTGGAGGATTTCAAATTACGTTTTTGATTCCTGTATATTTTGCAGTCGCATAGCAAGCAGTCTCACAGAAGGCAGGCTAGTCCATTCACAGCCTGGCACATTCTAATAGGTAGAAGCTTTCAGTGTGGTTATTTTTTGTTTGGTTGGGTTTTGTGCCCCCATTCTACTTCCCACTCTCCTGCCCCATCTCCATCCCTTCTTTACCTGATGCTGTATGCTAGTAATTGTTTTTATTCCTAATGTGTGCGACATCACATCTTCCCAAGAAGCAACAGCATGGGGTCCAGCAGTTGGGGCCCAGAAGACAGTCTGAAGAGGAAGGAAGCAGCAGTATCTGCATAGCCCACAGAGGGCGCAGGCCCCTGCCCCGCTGCAGTCTCCCAGCCTCTACTTTCAGAGTGAAATTCAAGGCAGCACGGACATGTGCACGTCACGCACAGAGGAAAACGACGTCGTCCATTTTGAAAAAGGCGAAAGAAAGGAAAATAAACTCTTTATTTGATATTTATTAGGAGGAAGGAGGACTGAAAATGTTCTTGGGTAGAAACAGAAGGACAGCATTTCTGTTAGTCATTTCCTGGAAGAGTAATATTTTAAGGGGAAATTATGGAAACAATCTAAATGTTCAATTGCTGTGCTAGTGGTAGGGTTTATTTTCTGGGAGGTCTCTCCTTTGTGTGTCTGTGAGTATGTTTGTGTACACACACATGCCCATCTGCTGTCCCAAAGGGGAGGGGCTGTGTGTGTGAGTGTATGGAGTTAGTGTGGAACTTAAGAGCTGGAACACAGCTGTAGAGCAAAGCACATCCAGGAGCCCCGGTTGTCACTGGAGTCTGGGCAACCCCAGCAATGAAAAGGGGTGAGATAATGCTCATTGCTCTTCAGAGAGAGTGGTTAGAGCCCCCTCCCCCCAGTATGCTTACATTATTGCTCTTTCAGTTTGACATGGTGTTTGGGTTTTGTTTTGTTTTTTTGAAAGGTCTGAAAAGGTGAAGCCCCCCACCCGATGGCAATATGAAACCTTTTGTGCTTCTCTTCAGCCCCTTCCCTGTGTCCACCTTTCTCTCCTCGTCCCAAGCCTTTTTCCTACTACCTTTACCCAGTTTGTGTGTTTGAGCTCTGCATTCAGGCAGCTGCAACATTCCAGTGTTTGAACTGTCAGTCACTGATTCTTGCGCCCTAGACAAGCTAACCAGGTTTACCATCTCACTCCCAGTAATTCCCAGTTCCCATCTAAAGCCCCATTCTGCATGAGAATTTGGTGTCTGGAATGTTTTCTGACTCTTGGGGCGAGATTCCTCGCCTTATCATCCTCACTGTGGAGTAATGAGGAGGGGGAGGAGAATCTTTATCAGAAACTGGTTTTGTGTAGTAAACTTTCTTTTGTGGTTTTTTGTTTTGTTTTGTTTCGTTTTCTGGGTTTTGTTTTTTGTTTTTGTCTGTGCAAGACCTGCAGCTGCTGAAAATCAGCTTTGCCTTTAATTAAACCATGTTCTCTCCAACCAGATCTGTGTATCGATTCTTTCTTTCCTATCCTAAAAGATGTAAGTATTGAAGAAAATCCAACTTAAAAGGCAAGAATTTCAACTACTCACGCATCCAGGGAAAAGGCACAGATGGTCAGAACTTGAATATTTTTCAGGGGTTATTTTTGCTTTTAGTAGCTTTCCAGACCAATGAATTATGGAAATTATAATTAATTATTATAATGGAAAGGCACAAGTAGAAAGAAACCAATTATCAAAATTATTCCATTTAATAAAAGAATGACTTAAGGAGTTAACAGCCCATCATTTTTATTCCTGTTGTTGTAGCTGTTACTGAGGCAGTCTTTTCCTTGAGTTATGTCCAAAGTTTCGCGTGGTAGCTTGCTGGGTCTTCAGCTGTGTGCTGGAAGCCAGTGCTGTAGCTAACCGTAATGTCTGTGTGCTCCCCCTGACCCGCTGTCCTTTCACCTAGGTGTTGATTTGGTCTGCAGTTCACTTCCTTACTCTGCTTTTCACAAGCACCTACACACTTGAAAAATTGTTAGCAAAGCAATACATACACTACAAGAAGAAGGGAGTAGGGAGAGGAATTAAGGCCAGGCCTTAAGGTCTAATAGTTACAAAATCCTTCACCCAAGTTAATCCTGAAAAATTGGACAATTGGGTTAACCAAATCCATTGCATTGTGTTACGCATATTAGTATATACAGTCATTTACCATATAATGTTTTGGTCAACAGCAGACTGCATATACAATGATGCTCCCATAGATTATAGTACGTTTCTACTGATAACATTGTGGTATAGTTGCCTGTAGTATTCAACACAGTAACACGCTGTACAGGTTTGTAGCCTAGGAGCGGTAGGCTGTAGCATCTAGTTTTGTGTAAGTGCACTCTAGATGATAGATGTTTGCACAACACATTTCTCAGAACATGTCTCCATTGTGAAGCGATGCATAACTGTATTGCCAAGTGTCAGCTAACAAGATACTACTAACCAACTGGTTTCATGAACACTGCTGCTTTTCATCACTTAAATGTCGGTGACATATATTCAGTATTGAGTTCGTAGCACGTTCCTCTCTGAGAAGTACAAAGGTATGTAATTCTAGTATTTTAGTTCTCTGTGGAATTGAGTATTATATTCCCTGAGAACGTCAGTCCAGGTTCTGTTGAAGCAACAAGACTTAATGGAAAAAGAAAACAAGTTTATTTGTATATGCCTTATGAGTAACCTGTAAGGTTATTTCAAGCCTTCAGCGTCAATTATAGAAATGGTTCAGAAACAGGAATGCTTATACTTGGTCCTTGAGCCTGGACTTAGGTGTCTTGTTTTTTTAAGATGATAGGGTTTTTTTTTTTATTGAGGTATGACACAGGAAAGTGCACCAACCAGATGTACAGCTTGATGAGTTTTAACAGCGTGAACACAGCTGGGTAGCCAGCACTCAGAGCAAAAAACAGGATCAGCACCTAGAAGACCCTCTCATGCCCTTTCCAGACACTTCATCCACTTTTCGTCTCCCCTAACTCCTCCACCTGTCCCCATCCCCTCACCCCCTGTGCCCCAAGAAGTCATCCTGGGTACTCACTCACATCATTGCCAAGTAGGTTAAATTTTCACAGGGAATAATGAACACTTCCAAACTGTAATGTCTCAGTACAGCAGAAGGGTGCTAAATTGTACAAGTAACAGGGCTTCATTTTCAGCTTTGTAGTTTGTGAAACATCTAGACTTCTCTCGGAGTGCTTTCCAAATCTGTAGCTGTGCATTCTTCAACAAAAACTTTGGGGAAAATGCCAACCTTCCCTTTGCACTCCCCTTCCAGCCATTCTTCATTCACTGATAAAAGGAAAAGTACACATCGATTTCTAAAATTAGTGTAGGAAGATTACCCTGTCTGGGTATTCCACACAGAGTATTTTATCAGTCACTCTTCCCCAACCCTAATTGTGATCAACAGGAAAAACAGTAATTCAGAGTGGTTTGAGAGTGAACACAGGGTTTAACCATCTTCCTGATTTGTCTTAAATAAGATAATGATGGAGCAAAATGCAGAAGGATGGATTATGTTTTTCAAAAAGTTACCAGATGGAGAAGTAAGGTCAAAGAAACTGAACAATGACTCCTTAGATAGAATTTCCTTCCTCCCCACCCTCACCCCCAACCCTCAACAGGGTCTCACTGTCGCCCAGGCTGGAGTGCAGTGGCACAATCTGGGCTTACTGCAACCTTCGCCTCCTGGGCTCAAGTGATCCTCCCACCTCAGCCTCCCAAGTAACAGACTACAGGCCTGCACCACCACGCTTGGCTAGTTTTTGTATTTATTAGAGACGGATCTCGCCACATTCCACAGGCTGCTCTCAAACTCCTGGGCTCAAGTGATGATCCACCCACCTCAGCCTCCCAGAGTGCTGTGGTGATAGGGGTGCGCCACAGTTCCTGGCCCAACTTTTTAAGAAAGGAGAGAATTTTACCTGAGCTTTGTTGGAAATCTTTGACTACAGAAAACGGACATGCCATTGGTTACATGTATTAAAAATGAAACGTCATCAGTAAGCTTTCTTTTCAGTGAACTCCATTAAACAGCTGAGTTGGAGCTAGTAATGGGTTAGTACATGTTTGTAAAATATAAAGATTTTAATAGCTCCTATTCAGAGCCTTTAATAGAGTACAGGCATTGTACTTAGAAAATATATTCAGACTTCACAATAACGTGTAGATATTATCCATATTTTACTAAGGAAAAGGAGACCCAGAGAGGTGAATAGCTTGTTCAAAGCCATTCTGCCAATAAAAATCAGATAACTTAGGTATAATCTCCAAAGCCCACCCACCAGACCACACAGCCAGTTCAAAGTTTGTCACGCATCTAGATCAGACTTTAGGGCACTGGTGCCTGGATCCTGCCCCCAGAAATTCTGCTTTAATGTGTGGTGTGATGGCAGCAGTTTTTTCACAAGTTCTCTCAGACAATTCTAAATACAAATCACTGTCTTGATTCTTTCTACTTACAGGGTAGGTTGTGGACTGGAAGCATATTAGAAATGAAAAATCCCAGACCCCAACCCAAATCAGACTCAGAATCCATTTAGGAAGATCCCCAGGTGATTCACATGCACATTAAAGTTTGAGAAACACTTTGTAGATGAAACCGTCTCATAACCATAGAAAGCAGTTGAACTCCCCTCCTACCCTGACTGCGTGCTAAATTCTGCTTTCAATTGAAGTGCTACAATATGGGTACTTCATCAACTTAGACTTGTACAGATAGATCATAGCAATAAGTGCACTGCCTTCTCTCCATATCTACCCAAAAGGTGGTTTTAGGTGTTCGCTCGTTTTATTCCTGCTCCCTTTCCCAAACGATGGACATTTGAGCTGGTTGGTTGATTTAGGAAACTAGAAAGTGGCACTGGGAGGTGTTCAACCCAGTTCTTCCACTGAGTCACCATTCTCTCTTGTTGGAACACTCTGCTTCTATATATACATATTTTTTTTGAAACAGAGTCTCTGTCACCCAGGCTGGGGTACGTGGCACAATCTCAGCTCACTGCAACCTCCACCTCCCCGATTCAAGTGATTCTCCTGCCTCAGCCTCCCGAGTAGCTGGGACTACAGGCACGCACCACCACGCCCGGCTAATATTTTTAGCAGAGACGGGGTTTCACCATTTGGCACGGCTGGTCTCAAACTCCTGACCCCAGGTGACCCACCCACCTTGGCTTCCCAAAGTGTTCCAAAGTGTTGGGATTACCCATGTGAGCCACCACGCCTGGCCCATACTAATATTTTTAAGTAATTGCTACACACTTGTATACTCTCTCTACCCTAATATATATATATATATATATATATATATATATATATATATATATATGTGTGTGTGTGTGTGTGTGTGTGTATGTGTATATATATATATATATATTTGCCCCTGAGTCTCACTCTGTTGCTCAAGCTGGAGTGCAGTGGCACGATCTCAGCTCACTGCAACCTCCACCTCCCGGGTTCAAGCAATTCTCCTGCCTCAGCCTCCTGAGTAGCTAGGATTATAGGCATGTACCACCATACCCCACTAACTTTTGTATTTTTAGTAGAGATGGGTTTTCACCATGTTGGCCAGGCTGGTCTTGAACTACTGGGCCTTGGGTGATCTACCCACCTTGCCTAAGCCTTCCAAAGTGCTGGGATTACAGGTGTGAGCCACTGCACCCAGCCTTCTCCCGTTTACTTTAAAATCTCCCACTCTTTATCTATTGGATTTTCTGTTATAATTGATAGTAGTTTTTCACTGCGCTGCATTGGTAGTGCAGACAGACTCAGCGTATGAGCAGGGCTTTTATGACGGGACTTTTTTGTGTCCAGGTAGAGAATTAGGCTGGCAAACCATGAGTTGGAACAGTGTTTCTCTGAATGCAGGCAGTAGACCACCATCACCTGGAAACTCAGTAGAAATGCAACTTGGGAGGCCCTGCGCTCACACCTGAATCAGTCTCTGGAGGCTGGGCCCAGGAATTGATTTAACAAACTCTCCAAGGGATTCTTAGAACTTTCCACTTTGAAGAGGCGAGTGTTGCTATATCGCTCAGTCAACACCCTTGAACTCCTGGCCTCAAGTGATCCTCCTACCTCTGCCTCCCTAGTAGCTAGGATTACAGGTAAGCTGTTTCAATTTTTAGTCTGTTCATTCTGAACAGAATCAAGAAAGTCTCCAGAGATATAGGGTGGTTCTGAATAGCTGGTTTTTAAGGCAAAATTTACCTAATTCTCTCTTTGAAAAGTACATTAATTCAAAGAACTATGGTTTGCAGAATGTGGTATGGCTTGACGCAAAGGCAGAGTGATTCCAGCCAATGTGTTACCTCTGGGAGTGAGAATCCACGCTTTCCAAAGCTCACTCGTCTTTAATAATTGAGATGTTATCACCGGCCGGGTGTGGTGGCTCATGTAATCCCAGCACTTTGGGAGGCTAAGGCAGGTGGATCACTTGAGGCCAGGAGTTCGAGACCAGTCTGGTGAACATGGCAAAACCCCATCTCTACTAAAAATACAAAAGTTAGCTAGGCATGGTGGCGGGCGCCTATGATCCCTGCTACTCAGGAGGCTGAGGCAGGAGCATTGCTTGAACCTCGGAGCCAGAGGTTGCAGTGAGCCGAGATTGCACCATGGCATTCCAGCATGGGTGACAGAGAGAGAATCTGTTTAAAAAAAAAAAAAAAAAAAAAAAAAATCTCAGCAACTTGTTGCTTTCCTGACTACTAGAGCAATGCACAGGGAAAGTCTGAGCACTCAGCTTTGCTCTCTCCAGCTAAATGCTAGGAAGGAGGTTGAAAACACTGGCCAAAGTTTTGTTTGTACGTTATTGATGTTTTCTTTTCTCTGCCCTTGACCTTGTTTCTGCTAACATGTAAATTTGTTCCAGCAATCTTGGAGTAGCACTTACCCTTTGATAGCACCAGGATTATATCCCCTTCCTGAAACTCCAGGTCCTCTGGTTGGGTAGCCTCATAACTGAACAGTGCTACCACTTGGCTCCCTTTCTTAAGCTGAGGTTCTGTTGTCTGGTTATTAGCATCAGCTTTTTCACTTTCCTTGGGTTCATCTGGAAAGCCTTGGTCACCCTGAAATAATAAAGGGCCTGTTAATTTCCCAATTTCCTGCCGAATGAACACTGAACATCACTAAAGGAAACAGTGAAATGTCAAAGCAGAACCTGGGATATAAACTCATAAAGTTTGTGATCAGTGCCTAGTGTAGAGTTTACATGTTCTTTATGAATACTGGATGTTTGGGTAGATCGGTTCCCAGGCTTTTCAGCACCAGGGACCGGTTTCATGGAAGACGGTTTATAGATGAATGATGGTGGGTGTTGGTGGGGGGTGGTTTCAGGATGAAATTGTTCCACCTCAGATCATCAGGCATTAGATTCTCATAAAGAGCATGCAACCTAGATCCCTCATATGCACAGTTCACAATAGAGGGGTTCGCACTCCTAGGAGAATCTACTGCTGCTGCTGATCTGACAGGAGGCAGAGCTCAGGCCTGTATACCCACAGCTCACCTGCTGTGCAGCCCTGTACTGGCCTATAGCCCAGGGATTGGGGACCCCTGGGATAAATGAAACCAAAATGTCTGCAAAAGCATATACAGTCTTAAAATATCTTACTGAAACCTTGCAATAATCCTGAGATAGGTAGAATGGGCATGATTATTTCTTTACAGATGGGGAAACAGGTTGAGTCACAAGCAAGTGACAGAGCTCTGAGTCAACCTGTCTTGCTTAGCATCAACTCTAACATTGCGGACCTTGCTAGAAATGCAAATCTTCAGCTCCATTCCAAAATACTCAATCAGAAACTCCCTGAAGGTGACTCCTGCAACCTGTATTTTAAGTTCTCTAGGGAATTCTGATACTTGCTAAAGTTTGAAAACCACTGCACAATGCCATACTTCTTTTATCTGTAACAACATTTCTATACATCTTAGATGTACAGTCTTACATTTCTTCCACATTATGGTCATTTTTGCTTCACAAATGAAGGAGACGGGTATGGTTTCTAGAGATGGGAATCATAGAATTTAACAAATCAACATTAGAAGTGTTGCTAGGCTTCTATGCACCGAGTGTTAAAAGTTCTAGCTTTTTTTTCTTCTTTGGGATGGAGTCTCACTCTGTCACCCAAGCTGGAGTGCAGGGGCACGATCTCGGCTCACTGCAACCTCTACCTTCCGGGTTCAAGAGATTCTCCTGCCTCAGCCTCCCGAGTAGCTGGGATTACAGGCACGCACCACCATGCCGAGCTAACTTTTGTTATTTTCAGTAGAGACGGGGTTTCACCATGTTGATTAGGCTGGTCTTGAACCCTGACCTTGTGATCCACATGGCTTGCCCTCCCAAAGTGCTGGGAATACAGGCGTAAGCTACCCCACCCGGCCAAAAGTTCTAGCTTCTTAATGCTGTTTGTTGAACCTTGGTATATCCTCTTTATTGAGAGGGAGTACAATGAGGTGGAAATGGCCCTAGAGAGTCCACAGACCAAGGTTTGTATCCCATCTCCATTGCTTACCAGCTGTGTCTCTAAGCAAGCAGTGTAACTTCTCAGCACCTCAGTTACCTCACCTGAAATTAAGGCTAGAATAATGCAGTGAGATGGCGTAGAATAATAGTAGTTGGCATTTATTGAACACTTACTCTGTGGCAGTACTGTTCTAAATGTATATAAATACTTTGACTTGGTTAATGGTAAGTGTTCCTGCATAGAGTAGATACTTAATAAATATTAGTTCATTGTCTTTTCTTTTTTTCTTTTTTTGTATCTTTAGTAGAGATAGGGTTTTGCCATGTTGGCCAGGCTGGTCTTGAACTCCTGACCTCAGGTGATCCAGCCCACCTCGGCCTCCCAAAGTACTAAGATTTCAGGCATGAGCCACCACAACAGAACTTTTTTTTTTTTAAGGTGGAATCTCACTCTGTCATCCAGACTGGAGTGCAGTGATGTGATCTCAGCTTACTGCATCCTCTGCCTTCTGGGTTGAAGCAATTCTGCCTCAGCCTCCCAAGTAGCTGGGATTACAGGCATGCGCCACCACACCCAGCTAATTTTTGTATTTTTAGTAGAGATGAGGTTTCACCATGTTGGCCAGGGTGGTATCAAACTCCTGGCCTCAGGTAATCTGCCTGCCTCAGCCTCCCGAAGTGTTGGGATTACAGGTGTGAACCACCTCCCCGGCCCATTTTCTTTCTTCTAGTGAGTGAGAACCTCCCTTGCTGCCTCCAAGGCTAATGCATAGTGATAAAGAACATTCCACAGTGACTCCTGAGCATGGATTAAGTTGCAAAAACATTGTTGGGAGTTTTAAGAGGGTTGGCTATGTGTAGCCAGCAAATAGATTGAAGCTCCTGTCAAAGGAAAAAATTTTAATTAAAAAAAAAGTTGAAGTGAAGTAGTTCACCTTTAGAGCAGAACTCATTCTAGGAAGAATCTTTTTTAAAAGATGCTGAAGGGGTTAGTCCAAAGACAGACAGTTGGAAAACCTAGAGTGACTTTTCAGGTTTCCAAGAGACCCCTTAAACTCACTCACACTCACTCTTATCCCCAAGGTACTGGGGCCTTTTGTCTCAGCCAGAAACACCAGGGAGCCTCATCCCCAGTGGTTGTTTATACACTGCCCTTCTCTAGGTTCATTATCTTTCAGTCTTCCTCTCCCACTTTTCTTTTTCTTTTCCAGCAAACATTTGTCTCTGACTTGAGTGAGAATCTACCAAAGAACCCCTTCCTTTAAACGCGTCTGCCCAGCTGTGAGGATGAGCTTTGCAGGAAGGACTCGCCCTCTACAGTGGCTCCAGGCCAGGATGAGCCAGAATAGCTTTCCTGCTTACTCATTTCTGCATCTCCAAATCCACCTGTAGGTAGAAAACAGCAGCTCTCCCAAGGATTCCCGTATGAGCTGTTTCGTATGATACTCCCTCCACCCTACACCAATGGAACTGCAAATGCCACAGCCTAAAAACGCAAAGTCAGAAAAACAGGTGAATAGAGGGAGAGCCGCAACTTCTGAAACAGCCCGAATTAACAGCTTTGGTCAGTGGAGACTGGCCTCATTAATGCTGTATCCGGGGTTGTCTCCAGCCTCAGGACTGGATGGGAGCTGATTCATCAAGAAGATCCGGCTCTCCTAGCTCAGCCCCCCTGCCTTGCTCATATACCTTGGAACCATTCTTTCAAAGCAAGACCTGACTCTCTTCCCTGCTCATAGCAGCATCCTAGCGTACAAGGCCTTCCATGATACGTTGCCTTTCCAGCCTGTCTCCCTCCACCCTCCCCATTGCATCCAGGAACACTGAGCCGTCTGTATGATGCATCCTTTCTTCCTCCACCTCACTAATTTCTTATTTATTGTTTTACGGTGAAACATCAAGATGATCTCAGCAGCATTTTCTTCAGGAAGACAGCTCCTACCTGTTCTACGTCCCTCCAGCAGTTCTGGGTTAAATAGTTTACCACATGCTTCCATGACACAGTATGCCATTTCTGAACCTCCATCAGTTTACAAAACATGAGGCTTCCCGTGCCTGCCTATCTGCAGAGCCCTAGGTGCTCAGCAAGTGTTTGCTGAAAAATGTCACTAGCAAACAACTCAAATGTCCACAAGCAGGTGGAGTATCCATACAATGGAATACCATTTAGCAATCAAAAGGATGAGACTAGTGAAACAAAAAGACTGCATGCACTGTACAATCCACTTACATGAAATTCTATAAAAGGCGTAAGGGTATTTAGAGAAAGCCGACGGGTGGTTTTTGGGGTCTGCAGTTGGCGGAGGGAATTAACACCCACAACAAAAAGAAACGGCAACTTTTCCTCTGGAGACCAATGGACAGAGTTCAAGAGCCTTACCTTGTTGCTACCATGAATGCGTCTAGCCTTTAACTTTTCAACTGACTCCCACTGTTCTTACTTGAAAGTCAGACTTCAGGCTAGTAAGACCTCAGGCGAATCAGATAATCTGCCATGGGACCATCAGTACAGCCGGGTAGTTAGGAATAGAGGCAGGCTCTGGAATCAAAATGCCTCCCTGCGTTCAGCTCCACTACTAACCAGCTGTTTAATCCTGGTCAAGCTGCTTGACCTCTCTTTGCCTTGTTTCCTAAATTATAAAATGGGAAAATAATGTCTACTTCACAGAGCTGTGGAGATTGTTAAGAACTAAAACACAGAATGCACTTTGCACAGTACCTCACATGGGAAGTTCTCAGTAGATACTTGCTGTTAATAGGTTGTTACCCAAATCATCTCTTTGTGAAATGCTATTTTCTTTCACCCTCATGTGAAAGTGTTCTTCCTCATGTTAACTTGAGAAGGTTGGCCACGTGCAATGGCTCATGCCTATAATCCCAACACCTCGGGAGGCTGAGGTGGAAGGATTGCTTGAGCCCAGGAGTTTGAGACCAGCCCAGGCAATATAGTGAGACTATATATACTGTAAACAAAACATTTTAAAAAGTAGCCATTTGTGGTGGTACACATCTGTAGTTCCAGCTACTCGAGAGGCTGAGGTGGGAGGATTGCTTGAGCCCAGGAGGTGAAGGTTGCAGTGAGATTGTGCCACTGCACTCCAGCCTGGGTGACAGAGCAAGATAAAAGAGACAGAGAGAAAGAAAGGAAAGAGAGAGAGGAATGAAAGAGAGAAAGAAAGAGAAAAGAAAAAAAGAGAAGAAAGAAAGGAGAGAGAGGAAGAGGGAGGGAGGGAGGGAGGGAGGGAAGGAAGGAAAAGAAAAGAAACAGCTTAAGAAGGTGAGGAATGGCTACGAGCTCGGCCTTAAGCTATGATGTCATTCCAACCTTGCTTGACAGTGATGGACGGGATGTTTGCCAGTCAGGCAGGGAGCCGATGGAGATGCAGGAGGCTTTCTGTGGGCTCTTGCCTTGCTGGGCCTGCTCTTCTCTTGTGGGAAACTCTCTCCCTGCTGCAACTGGAGTGAGGATGCAGGTAAAAGGGAGGCAGAGCTGCGACTTGTTACCCACTATATCCCCAACACCATGCATAGTGCCCAGTACACAGAAGGTGCTTGGTAAATGTCAAATTGAGGAAGTGGGCCAGTGGAAATGTAAGCCCTCACTGCACTCACCACTGTGTTCTCACACCACAGAGTCAGGCAGTAGTTTTTCACCTGGCCCCAGGCATCCTTCATGCTCTCTTCTGAGAGGGGCACCAGCTCATTGCTGTCCCGAGGCCGATAGCTGGGTGGGGATAATGAGTAAGAATAAGTCAGAGAACATGATCACAGACATCATCCAGGCCAGCACAAGGTCCCCACTGTACTCCTCACAGCTGCCCGCACGGAGCTCACCTCAGCTTAGTGTGTTCCAGCCGGAGCTCCAGTTTCTTAGACACCATGTCCCGGACCTGGCTGTAGGGGAGGCCGGGCTGAGTCTCCATGACTACCGTGTACTTGTAGTGCACCTTGAGTGTGTAGGGCATGGGAACACTGAGCTTCACTTCCTGAGTGGGGAGGAAGCAGAGGGAACTCCTGAGTGTCTCAGGCTTTCTCTCAACATCCCAGGTCACCGCAGCTTTGTGATTTGGCACAGGGGGTACCCCATGCAGCAGGGGAGAGGCCAATAAGAGGCCTTCAGAGTCCTTTAGCCTGACCCATGCTTGGACGGGAATTCCTACTGAGCAGGATCTGGCCCACCAGCTTGGGGAGTAGGAAGTGTGTGCATGATAGTGCGGGAGGCTATTAAGATGTCCCTAGCCCACAGACTCTGTAAGGGAGCAACTGGTTCGACCCTTCCACTGGGGCTCTTTCTACAATCTAGGCAGATATGTCTGTGGTTGATAGCCCAAGCTCTCCCATCTTCTACCACTTGAAACAGTACAAGGGAAAAATGTTACCTTAAGCTCTTCTTTTTGTTTCTGACCTAAATGGAAAAAGTAGGGAGTAAAACAAAAGATGATGATGAATGAACACACTTGGCCAGCCCCCTGCCACACACAGATGAAACCTCTTCAAACAGGGCCCCCAACCTCTTACCCTTTAATCTGTGGGGGAATTATTAACCTTAGTAAACTGTGGGGAGATTCTAACCCTGGGGAAGCATGAAGGTCACGAACACATGAAGAAACTCAGTCTCTGCTTCTAGGGAGCCTGTAGGTAATTACCAAAGGACCAGCATATCCTCACCAACCCACGAGGTTAGTGGGATCCCAAAGGTCAGTTAAACCCGCAGGATCCAAAGCAATAAAAATCAGGAGTGCAAGGTGAGCCAGAGGCCACAGGAAGAACCATTAGAACCACTTATCCTCACCTTATTCTTTATTTGTGTATGTTTCCTAAAGTGCATCATATATTAATGTAATATAATTTATGTAAGAGAAGCATGCATAAAGATATTTACTATAGAGGGTACCTGATCAGAAAAGACCATTGATCTCAAACCTAGCTGATCATTAGAATCACGTGGGAAGTTTTTTCTAAAATAAAAATTCCCAAGCCCCATTCCAGTCCTAAACAATCAAGAGCAAGTAGCCTAGGACCCTGTATTCACAAAATCATCCTAGGTTTATATGTGATCCTTGATGAGCCTCTAGACAAAAGATAACAATGAAAAAGCTGTCAAGGACATTGAGCAGCAGCAACAGGAGCAATCTGAATACAGAACATACATTATGTAACATTATATGAACGTTAAGTGTCCTGGATACCATGATTCTATCGTGATTATTCAGGGGCCTGTGTTTTTGCAGATATGCAGGGTGAAGTGTCATGAATCTGTAACTTATTTTCAACTGGCTCAGGGGAAAAAACAGAATGGAGCAGGGCCAATTCATGGTGTAAAATGTTAACAACTGGTGAGTTAAATGAAAGATATTCTGATGTGTATTGTATTCTGTCAACTTTTCTGTAGGTCTGATGTTTTTCAAAATAAAAATGGGGGAAGGGACACCCCAAGAGATTCTGATGATCAGGCACGTGTGGCAATCATTGATGTAGAATCTGGCCAACCACTACTCTGTGCATCTCTACCAAGCACTTATCCAGAATCTGCTTCAAGTGCATGAATGATAAGAAGCCTATCACTTCCCAAGACAGCCCTCTCCACTGGGAAACAGCCTTTTGGAGAGAACATTTCTGTTTCACATCTGCCCATTGGTTCTTTGTTCAGCCTCAGGGCTCCACAGAACAGTTTCTTTTCCAGATACAGTGCCTCAGTCATTTGAAAACAGCCACTCTATGCCCCTCTGAGGTAAACATGTACAGCTACTTCAACTTTTCTTCCTGAGACATGGTTTCAGTACCTAACGATCAAGAGGTTTGGTGACTAGGCGAGTCACTCAGAGACCAGCTACATTCACCCAAGCCTGGTGAGTGCTCTGCAGCAGGCAGGGAGAGAGGGTATCGATTTCATGGTTGGGGTGGGTGGGTAGTGCAAGAAAGGAGGGTTCTGGGGCTGTATGGTCATTAGCTGAGTGACATGTTGGGAAAAGAAGAAACCAGAACTTCCTGGAAGGCGGGGAGAGGAACTCAGGAAGCAGCCTGGCATGCTCCTGCTCCCAGACCAAGGCTGTCGCTCCAGGACCACTCACCTGGTGACAACTGGGGTCTTCCAGGGGCTTTGGAACTAGGAGGAGCTGGGATGTCAGACTCTGGAGAGCTTTCCTCCTGAAAGCAACAGGGAGTGATGATCAGACAAAGTTCCCAGGCAGGGGAAGATGTGGGAAGATTTCCCTACAGAGACTCCATGAAAAGAAGCCAGATGGAAATAACTTCCTAAAAGTTGGAATGGCACTGACATTTCAGAAAGATGAAGGAAAGTGTTGGCCAAAAGAGGAGGTGGGGTTGGCCTGATGAAAATGAAAACCACAGTAGAAAGAAGAATCCTAACCCGCTAAAATGCTCTTGCCGCTTGAGCATCTCTTTCAGCCATATTGGAAATCCACTAGACATAGGGTAGGACTGAGCTCTTGTCTCCATTGCAGAGGGCACTGAGAAAGGCATTTGAAACTCTTCAAAGCATCTGGATATAGTGACTCTGATCAGGGAGGGCGGAGCTCATATATAACTGGTCTCACATTCTGGAGAGAGACAGGCTCCACTGCCGTCGAGTTACTTACAGGGCTGCTCAGATCCAACAAAGGCAGCCCTCTAGGCCTGGCAGGACAGACTTTTGAAGTGTGAGAAAGGGACTAGCAGCAGTTTAGAAGCAGTGGCTGGTAAGGCCCACTCTGATTCAAAGCTCTAAAGCAGATCTCATTTTATTATTTTTATTTGTATAGAGGTGGCATCTCTCTATTTTGCTCAGGCTGGTCTCAGACTCCTGAGCTCAAGTGATCCTCTCACCTCAGCCTCCCAAAGTGCTAGGATTACAGGCCTGAGCAACTGCGCCCGGCCTCATTGTATTTCTAATGGCACCGTACCAGCCAACACATTGACTATTCTTCCAGGTGAAGCAGACATACCTGGGAAGATCTAACCCTCATATACTGCAGGCTTTGCTTCCCAAGTCACTTCTGACCAGAAGAGTCACAGAGGTGGGTGGGCCCAATGGGACCTACGGATACCTTCAACTTAGCACATCTGGGCTTCCCTCCCTCATTCCCAGGTTCAGCTCTGGGTAGCTGGTGCCATCTCAAGGCAGGCTCAAGACTAGTGAGAATTTCTCCAGGGGTCCCGACAGCACCTCTTTACACTGCTCTTCTCCCCTCCAGGGAGAGATCTCTAAATGGTGAGAGGAAACAGGTCAGGCCTTGGCATGGCATTACCTGGGGCTGCTGCTGAGGGTGGATCCGCAGCTCAACTGGTTCAAGGTAGTTGCAGGGAACAAGCCCCTTCTGCAGTGCAGCGTCACAGAGTCAGAAAGGGAAAATAAAGATGTGCTCATCAGTACCCACACCACACAACAGCCCAGAGTCCTGGGGAAGGACGGTGAGCAGACAAAAGAATTTGGCTGGTCTGCACAGAAGGCAGCAGATATTGCTCTGCAAAAAAACTGCATTTGCTGCCGGGATCCCATGCCCATCATACCGCCCCCGATCCTCTGCATACCTGCCCGTTGAACATGACCGTGGCCCAGTTATCATTGCCCTTCTTCAAGACAAAGACAATGTTCCCTGGCATGACCTGGAGCTCTTCTTGTGTCTCAGGCACAAATCCAAACAGCACACGGTGAGCCTCCCCTTCCAGAGCCCTGCGGGGGGTAGACAGAAGATCCAGCCCACATGCCCTCACACAAGCACCGTGAACTTGGAGCCGGGGACTTGGCTCCAGCCTGGCTCTAACTCCACACCTAACTGCAACTGCCTAGGTGACGCTGAGCCTGCCTGGGCTCCCAAGAGGTCTTGGTAAGAAACTGGTGTACATGTGCTCATGACCATATATGCAGCGGGACAAGAATAAAAGCAAAAAGCCACAACACTAGACAGTGAGGCCTTACAATCCTCGTCCTCCCTTCCCTTCTGAGGAGGAAGGTCCCTGGCAGGGTCAGCTCGTCCTGGGGTGGATCAGGTGACTGTGGTCAGGGGAACAGCACAAAGCGGAAGTCAAGTGAGAGCCATCTGGGCAAGAAAGACAGGTGGGAGAGGAGGGAGGAGAACCACCTAGAGCCAGCGTTGGGCCACAGTAAGGAGACTGTGAGGAGGGGAGGTGACAGGCAGCGTGCGGGATGCACCTAGAGGGCTCTGAGGCTGCCAGCTGCGGTGGCGCAGTGTCGGTTCCCTCAGGGCTGACTTCACACTTCTAGGCTCTGGGGCTCTCATTGGCGTCACTTTGGAAGGTAAGACTGAGAGCTGGTGTTCCGGTTTCAGGCTTCCCTCCCTTCACTCCCCGCTCTGTTAACTTCCCCCTCAGCCCTTCCTTGATTTCAGACAGCGTGTCTATTACTGTAGGAAATACAGACCCTTCCAGCTGACAGGGAGTTTAGGAACAAGCTCATCCAGCGCCCTCATTTTTGTAGTTGCTTTGGTACTTTTGTCACTTTTTGTTTATTTATTTTTATTTTTTGAGACAGAGTCTTACTCTGTTGCCCAGGCTGGAGTGCAGTGGCACGATCTTGGCTCACTACAAACTCCACTTCCCTAGTTCAAGTAATTCTCCTGCCTCAGCCTCTCAAGTAGCTGGGATTACAGGCACGCATCACCACGTCCAGCTAATTTTTGTATTTTTAGTAGAGATGGAGTTTTGCCACATTGGCCTGGTTGGTGTCGAACTCCTGACCTCAAGTGATCTGCCCGCGTC
The DNA here is from genome assembly GCA_963573385.1 of Cacajao melanocephalus. Lineage (NCBI taxonomy): Eukaryota > Metazoa > Chordata > Mammalia > Primates > Pitheciidae > Cacajao > Cacajao melanocephalus. The sequence continues at coordinate 2,649 of CAUYLG010027847.1, read as the reverse complement.
CGTCTCCCAAAGTGCTGGGATGACAGGCATGAGACGTGAGCTAGTGCGCCCAGCCAATCACTTGGTAAAACCTCCTTTTTGGGTGGAGGGGGGCCAGGCGTGCTTCATCACTTAGAGGGAATTCTTAAGAAAGCTGTAGGTTATGTCACCCTTTGTTTTTCATCTTACAAAAGAAGGACTTCCTTTTCTTGAGTCCTTCCCCTTTACTTCTTCGGAAAACACATACCAACAGGGAGTGGAAAGTGCTCGCACAGGAAAAAGGACACCATTGCAGCTTCCTGTCTCCAGAGAGCTCTGCTTGCCCCATCAGTGGGGGCTGTGGCCAGTGCAAAACTGAACTCCCACCTGAGGTCAGCGTCCTGGCCCCTGGGGTAGCTATGTTCCACAGGACACCACTCCCCTTCGTCAGCAACCCCTTGCCACATGGGTGGCTATGCATGTGGACAGGGGCCACTGGGACACCATATAGCTGGAGCCAGGTCCCGATGTCCCACCACAGCCAAGACTCCACCCCCACCATATCATTCCATTCTAACCTTGATATCAGAAGAAGCCTGACATTCTAGAAAATTCCACAAGATTTACACCCTAACCCGAGTTTCATCTTCATTCTTCCCTTTCTTACCATCAGTTGAGGCTTGGAGCCTGGATATTCTGCATATGGATTTAAATCTAACTTACCTGAAGATCTCTGGGGTTTTCGGTCTGGGTGGAGGCTCAGCTGCCTGTTGAACATTCAGGAGAAGTGAAAATGGAAAAGGCAGTGAGGGAAAGCAGGGAGAGAGAACAAACAGCTAATGGTAACTCAAGCGTTATTCCAGACCAGAAAATCAAATAATGCATTATTGACTGATGGGAACACTGTCTTGGAAGAGGGCACAGTCACCCTGACTGAACACCGGGAAATTACACCTCCCACCAGCTCCCCAGGTGCAGGTTTCACTAGCACAGCAATTCATTTAGAGCCAGAGCTAGTTTCTAGAGCTAGCTCTCACACAGCACCATGGTGTCACAAGAGTGCTTCGACCTTGGGCTCTGTCCTTTTCCTAGGGCAGTTTCCAAAAGCTCTGTTCTGTAATTAATGTCCACTACGTAACATGACACTTCTGAGTATTTTTTAATTAATTTAATTTTTTTTTTTTGAGATGGAATCTCACTCTGTCACCCAGGCTGGAGTGCAGTGGTGTGATCTCGGCTCACTACAACCTCTGCCTCCCAGGTTCAAGTGATTCTCCTGCCACCACACCCTGCTAATATTTGTATTTTTAGTAGAGACGGGGGTTTCACCATGTTGGCCAGGCTGGTCTGGAACTCCTGGACTCGAGTGATCCGCTCACCTCAACCTCCCAAAATGGTGGGATTATAGGCGTGAGCCACTGTTCCTGGCCATTTCTGAGTATTTAAAATTGACACAGGATCCACTGACTAGGCAAAGATCTCCTCCCCCGTTCTAACTGGATAACATGGAGTCCAGTGACCTGGGCTGTGTTCCCCTCGTGGTCCTCTGGCTGGGCTGAAACTGAAGGGACTTCAGCAAGGCTTTCAACAACTTTATTGTAAAGAAAGAGATCAAGGACTCTAGATCTGGAACACACGCTCCCTGCTCAGAAAACCCGCCCTCTGCTGCTGCTGGCCAGTGCTCTTCCCATGACGGTTTCATTGCCCCACTTTTTTCTTCCTCTGCGTGCTCCCGCTTCCCTTCACAAGGAAGCACTGTCTGCATTTCTAGCTCCGCTGTCATCCAGTTCGTCTGAGCCCACCTCTCCAAGCCCAGTTTGGGCAGAAAAAGGGTTCACACTCCCCGTGTTCCCGAGGGAACCCCTGCACATGGGTGATGGGTAGAGCCAGGAGAGCCCAAACCTCAGGCCCAGGCCTCACAGGGTTCCCCACTTGCCCCTGTACCCAAGAAGAGGCTTTGTTAACAAGCCTTCCATAGCTTGTGTTTCAGCTTCCTGAGAGAATTGTTGAGGCTTCAGAGAGAGGATCAGCACATCTTTTTAGAGATGTGAAGACTGACATTTGGGGGGAAGCAGGAGAGTTGGCCTCAGAGGACTTGGGGTGAAGTCTGACATTGCCTTATTTCCTTACCAGCCATGGAACCTGGGACTGCGAGAGGGCAGGCAGATCCCTCAGCTGTACTGAGGGCCACTTGAAGGAGCCTTACAAGAAGGCAGCCCAGGAGAGATCCAAGAGGGCCGATTAACAACAGCTCAGGATTGTAGCTCCCAGTGAAAGCACAGAGAGCGAGTGGACGCCGCAATTTCAGACGAATTTCTGTTGCCCACAAATTGGGAGATTCCCGGCGGAGGAGCCACACGTGTCGCCAGCGCAGCTGTTTTGCCGGCGCCCCGGCGCGGCGCAGCGCTTCTCAGTGCGGAGTATACGCGACTGGGCGCCCTTTGAGGCCCTTTGAGTCGGCTGGGCTGCTCCCACCCCCACAAGGAGAACAGCAATTGGAAGCGCTGAGGACCGAGACTTTCACAGTAAGCACAGCTGAACCCGGGAAAGCCAAGCTCTGTGGGGAAGGGGCATCCGCCAAAGGAAAACTAAGAAACAGAAAAAACTTCATCACCAACAAGCCGGACGTCCACTCAGACCCAATCTGAAAGTCGGCAATTACAAAGACGACAGGTGGATAAATCCACAAAA
>CAUYLG010027845.1:0-12963 GCA_963573385.1 Cacajao melanocephalus | reverse complement strand
AACTCTCTACCCCAAATCCACAAAACATACATTTTTCTCAGTATCACATTACACCTATTTTAAAAGTGACCACATAATTGGAAGTAAATCACTCCTCAGCAATTGCATAGCATTTCACAGGTTTAAATAAAATATTGGTTGGCTGCTTAAAAAAAAACAAAAAAAACAAAACAAAATACAAAAATGAACTCAAAATGGACAATAGACTATTATCCATCCAAGTGAAAGAGCTAAAGCTATAAATATTTTAGAAGAAAATTGTCGTGAAATTACTTTAAACACATATATGTCATTTAGGACACCAAAATAATAATTCATAAAAGAAACTATTGGGTAATTGAACACTATCAAAGTTTTAAAGCATAGCCTCTGAAAAACACACCATTAAGCAAATGAAGAGACAAGCCACAGAATGGAGAAAAATATTTGCAAATTATATATCTATCCAGTGTTTTCTCTTGTATAAACATATAAAGAACTCTTAAAACTCAAAAATTTTAAAAAAGCAATTTTAAAATGGGCAAAATGTACATACAAATTGACAACAGGTACATAAAAAAATTTATCATCACTAGACATTACAGAAATAAAAAATAAAACCATGAGAAAAAAACTAGAAACTCACTAAAATGGCCTAAAACAAAAAGACAATCAAAAGTGTTAGGGAGCATGTAGAGAAACTGGAAGACATGTTTTGCTGGTAGAAATGCAAATTGGTACAGTCACTTTAGAAAACAGTTTGGCAGTTTCTGAAATTGAAACATATACTAACCATGTAACCCAGAAAATTTATTCCTAGGTATTTATACAAAAGAAATAAAAACATATGTCTATGCAAAGATTTGTTCACAAATGTTTATAGCAGTATTCTTATAACTCAAAAATAGAAACAATCTAAATACCTGTGTACTGATAAATGAAAAAAAAATGTAGTACATATAAACAATGGATCACTCTTCAGTAAAAGATCAAGATCAAATTACTGATAGATGCAAAAACATGGATGTATCTCAGAAACTCTACCCTAGATGAAAGAACCTACAAATAAGAAACTATATATCATATTGTTCCACTTACATAAAATTTCTAAAACAATTTTTAAAAGCCAATCTGCAGAGACAAAAAGCTGATTATCTGAGGCTAAAGGCAAGAGTGGAGACTCACTGAAAACATGCATGAGGGAACTTTCCTTTAAGAGTGATGGAAATGTTCCAAAATAGAATTGTGGGTATAATTGTACAATAGTATAAACTTACTAAAAATTATCTAACTGTACATTTACAATAAATAAATTTTGTGATAGTTCAATTATATTCCTATAATGCTGTTTTTAAAATCACAGTGGTCTCATTGCTTGTAGTTATAATTATAACCTAAACGTTAATTATTAATTATTTTCACCAATTGTTTAGTTTCATTTGCCAAAGTTAAATCCCAATTAAACATTTTATCCCTACTCACTATGATACTATGTCCCTGATTTATATGATTTCACCTTAAGTGTCTTTTTTAAAGTACCAATTATCCTCAGATAATGAAAGTTTTATATGGATATTACTTTATAGTATCCTCTATCAGTTAGACATAGTTTAAAATGTAAGTAAGATAAAACCCAATTTACAGTGGTATAAAAGTAGGTGACTTGTTTGTTTCACATAAGAAGAAGTCTGGATCTAGGCAGCCATTGGTAGGTTTAGTGTCTCAAAGTAAAACAAGATGGTTGCCTCAGATTCAGGTATCATGTGAGTGTTTAAAACAGCAATGAAAGGAGAGAGGGGAGTACAAGAAGGAAAGAAAACTTTCCCAGATAACTCCACTAAACTTCTGGTTGCATCTCTGTTCATTTGATGAGTAACTTGACCACCTCTGACCATGGAGGAAGCTGAGGAAGAAGCAGTTTTCCAGATTATCATAAAGGCAGAAATGGAGAAGATTCAGGATACGGTGTCAGCCTTGTCAACTGTTACTTGTACTGATAGTGTCACTTGGGAAATGTCAGAACAGAACCTAACTGGATGAAGATAAGCTCCTAGTTTATAGGATGCTCTTGGTAATCCATGTAAGAAATTAAATGGGAACAAAAATATGTTGGACCTCACTTTGTATTGTCTCTGACTGAAGAACTATGATTGCATGATGAGAGCAATCCCATAATATTAATCTAACACTGTAATTTTACATATGAGGAACTTGTGGTTCAGAAAGACTACGTAGTTTGCCCAAAGCTGTTCAGCAAGAACATGAAGCCCTACCCAGATGTCTTGACTCCCAGTTCCATGCTCTTACTGTTACACTATAATAACTGGTTCCTTGTTTTTCTGATTGTTCTTATTTTAGCTTTACTACTAGATTATAAGGGAATAGTTTTTATTTCTACTTTTTCAACTCCCTTAATTGTACCCGTAGTTTTAAGCCCACAGACCTTGAGAAATATTTAGCTGAGTTATCAAATGATAAAGGTAACAAGCACCTTCAATCATTCAATGAAATGTATGGGGAAAAGTAACATTGTAATGTTTAACTTTTATACGAAAATTTTCTATAAATGTGTGATGGTGTTTACTGAGAAAATTCAACTCCTAAGACATCTACTTCAAAGACTTTCCTCACTACTGTTCCTGGAATGGGTTTATTTAGAAGTACCCTTTTTGTTTGACATAACTTTCCAGAGGGATTGTTGAGACCCTTAGAAGCTTTCTGTTAATTGCAGTTGTAGTTTTCCTTTAGGCAAGTCACTTGCAGAACATTTTCCATATCAGGTCTAATTTTCTTTTTTGATTAACTGAAGCCTGAAGTTCAAGGCAAAGAAGCCACTCAGTGTGCAATGAATAAGAGAATCAACCAAGCAAGTTAGAGCACATAAAATAACATAACTTTGTCTTTTCAGTTCATGTGGTCTTGTTACAGCCATGACACCTAGCCCCTGTAATTGAAGGCTGTTTCAGTCATGTGACAAAACACTGGCCTTGGAATTTTGGATGAAAGAAGCAATGAAAGCCTATAAAGAATGATTATATCTGAGAAAACCTGGGAGCAATGCTTGTATTTTCAGACAAGACTTTTAAGAGTAAGCAAGTCTATCACAGCAATTTAATGAGATAGAGAGGAATCAGGTGGATAAGACAGAGCTGAAGAATTTCTCTGTCAATCCAGTTCATCTGAAACATTGTAAGTCAAATGGTCTTCTTTATCTTTATTTCAGCACTTAGACACTCACAATACCTGTCAATTAAATACTTCTTAACAGTAGCAACAATTGCATATATGTTTCATGAGATAATTACTTAAACCTCGTAAGAAATGGGAATAATTTAGGCTTAAGTTCTGAAACACTTAAGAGACACCAATATTCCACACCAATATCTACTCTATCATGCAATGGGCTTTATTTCTGCAAAGCATCAGCAAGCTGTAATTACAGAATAACAACATCAACATTAGACCTGTCACTGCTATACTAAAGATAAAAATACACAGAAAGAAAATCAGGCTTATAGAAGCAGAAGACAAATTAGTACCTCAATATAACCGTCCATATTTCCACTGGAGTACTACCCTAAGCACCAGAATTATCTATTGTACTGAGGACACTATATAACCAATGTAGCCCCGCTAGCTGAGCATATTATTAAAGAAGCAATAGACTTCACTGAAAAGATGTAATTATAAAAGATATGACACAGAACATTTCTGAAGGTGAAGACTGGGGCTGCTTTAATTTGGAGGTAATTAAATCATTCTTGAACTTTTTGTTTTCCACATTACATACATGATTCACTGACAGAACCTTTTAACTGTTACTAATAGTGATCAATTAAGTAATGAGGTTTAGACTTGCAGCAGGCACTCTTTAGTTTTCAAGGAATACTAAAAGTCACTGTATTGTTTTTTTCTTTGGCTCAGGGAATTATTTCAAGACTCATTTCTTACCTCCCACTGAGCACTTTCTGGTCAGCACACAGGATTCCTATTAGGTGGCACTATACACTGCAAGCGTTTTATCATGAACCACACTTCCCTTCTTGCTGTGTTCTTTGTGGCCATAAAATGCCAAATTTATATTGCCTATTTTATGTATCATTTATACTTTACTGGATATTCTCACTAAGGTTTCCTTCCATTTCCAAACTTCTTCAATTTGAAACAATAGCAAAACATCTAGTGTTTGATTTATTTGGAATTTCTCTCCATTCCTCTGGTAATAACCCTTCCATTCTTTTGGAAAACTTTCCTTTTCTATTTTCTGTGGTCATGATGGAACTTTCAGGTTCAATCTCTCTCTCTTTACCAAAAACATCATGGGACAGTGACTGGCACAATGGTAGAATTAGTTTCTAATATTTTATATATGGTATTAGAAAGGAAATCTGTCTTTTCTACTGGCTCATGAACTGTAAATAAGTGTTTCCAGAGCTGTGACAGCCTGACTATACCAATTTTTTGTCTTACTAAATGTTGAGAAAGACATGGAGCAACTTGAACTTTCATTTATTATTAGTGGTAAAATAGTATAAACATTTTTGAAAATAATTTGATAGTGATAGGGAAAGGAGGCAGGGAAATTCTAGGCAGAAGGGCAGTGGTCCCTAACAAGGAACCTTAAGACAAAAAGCCTGATACCACGGCCCAAAGTAAGAACTTACATCCCTGTTTTCCTGCTCAAATGTTGCCTTTTCTAAAACTACCCATGGCCCACCCCACCCACATCATGTGCCCATAAAAACCCTAGACTCAGTCAGCAGAGAGTGAAAAAGCAGCTGGATGTTAGAGACTATGGTTGGACGTCGAAGAGAAGCAGCTTGACTTCAGAGGAACAGATTGATGGCGTAGCTCCCCCTCCCACTGAGAGCTACTTTCATTGGCAAAAGAAATCCCCAGCATTTACCATCTTCAATTCATTCGTGCAACTTCATTCCTTCTGGAAGGCAGACAAGAACTTCGAGTAGGAGCAAAAGGCTGTCACACTGACCCTCCACTGAGCTGTTAACACTTAAGCTGTCCACGAATGGCAAAGCTAAAAGGGCACTGTCACACTCCTTCTGGGGAGTCATGGGTAACCCCCCACGACAGATGCTGTCATGGGGCCCACATGGAGTTTTGCTCCTGCCAGTGCCCAAAAGCACTCACCCTAGCTCCTATACTTGCTCACCTGAGTGCTCCCTTTCCCATGAGGAGTGAAGCACAGTGGGTTTGAGTGAGCAGAATTCACCCCTACTGGCACCAAAGTGGCTGGTTAGTTCCAGTGCCCCTGCATTCCAGCTCCCACTAGCTAAGGGGTCAAGGAAATATCCTGCTCCAGCAGTTTCTTAAAAAATTAAACATATAGCCACCATATGACCCAGACATTCTATTCCTGAGTCAACAAAATAAAATCAAATGTGCATACAAAACGAACTTTCATAAGAACTTTATTTGTAATAGCCAAAACCTGGAAACAACCCAAATGTTCATAAAATTGTAAATGGACAAATTGTGATATACTGATTCAATTGAATACCTCTGAGTAATAAGAAAGAACTATTAATGCACACAACATGGATGAATCTGAAATAATTATGCTGAGTAAAAGAATTCAGACATAAAACAATATATAGTGTGTGATGACACTTTCATACAATTCTGAAAAATGCACGCTAATCTGTATGGTTGTTTTGGGGAGCCACAAGGGGCAGCAAGGAAGAAATACAAATGAGTACAGGGAATCTTTTAAGGGTGATCAATAAGTACCTATATATACCTCAAAATGTATTAAATTCTATAATTTAAATATATGCAGCTTATTATGTCAATTATATACCTATACAACTGTTAGAGAAAGAGTATAGAGACAATGTTATTGTAAACTAAAAAAGTTACTCCCAACAGACTTTAACCAAACATCAAAAAGGTATATTAAGATCCAAGAAAAAAAGACTGAGATGCAAAGTACTGCCTAACACTACAGAAGCCAAAAATCCCAGCTTAGTTCTCATGATTCCTGCCATCTGAGCCATGGGGTGCTGCCTCCTGGAACTTTGAATGTGTTTATTGTGACATAAAAATCTAAGAACAGCCTGGGCATGGTGGCTCATGCCTGTAATTCCAGCACATTGGGAGGCCAAAGTGGGTATATCATCTGAGGTCAGGAGTTTGAGACCAGCCTGGCCAACATGACGGAACTCCACCTCTGCTAAATGAACAACAACAACAAAAATTAGCTGGACATGGCAGCATGCATCTGTAATCCCCGCTACTATGGAGGCTGGGGCAGGAGAATCACTTGAATCCAGAAGCTGGGGGTTGTAGTGAGCCAAGATTGTACCATTGCACTCCAGCCTGGGCAACAGAGCAAGACTCCATCTCAAAAACAAACAAACAAAAAATACAAAAAAAACAAAACAAAATGAAACTAAACTAGAAACAGTCCAGAATTCAATTTGATGGTGGCAGAGACAGAAACAGTAGCAGCAGGAAAGCAGTAGCAGCTCTGGCTGAGGAGGCATCGGTACAGCAGCAGGACTCACTGTCTGCTAGTCCTGCAGCAGTGGGGCCAATGTGGGTACAGGGGCCAAGCAACAGGGATAGTGCAGGTGGTGGCATTCCAATCAGATTCCTCTTGGTGTGACCTCAGCAGTAGTCCTCCTCTCATACCTTACCTCAGCTTTTCATTTTCCAAGTGTTTCCTTCTACTCCAAAACTACCCATTATCATTCTATAATCATCTTTCTGCTTACGTTAGAAAGATTAGGGATTAAAAAAAAATCTAAAGGTCTGAGTAATACACATACTGATTAGTTGTCTCTTCAACTATATTTTATGTATTCTGTACTTTACAAATGAACAGCCAAGTTTGCTCACAGTGAAAGTCACACAGTGATAGAGAAACATACCTATAGATAGATGTAAACATAATCAGATAAAAGAGGCGGATAAAAGCAGAGTATGTTAATTACCCTGATCTGACCACTATCATAAATATCAAAACATCACCATATACACCATAAATATGTACAACAGTTATGTGTCAATTAAAATATTAAATTAAATTTAAAATATTTAAAAATTTTTTTTTAAAAAGAGTAAAACAAGTTATAAAAGGGAAAAATAATAGAGCTGTATCCCACATTTGAATGGGAAGAAAAAGAACTGGGGCTCTGAATCCTTCCTCCACGGTGGCAGAAATTCCAGATAACATATCTTAAAATCAGTGTAGCAGAGACAAAAGCACTGAATGTTGTAATTAAAGTCCCCTTTGGGGAAGTTGGGTTCTAAGTTGACTAGTTTAATCTCTCCTGGGCTGCAAGAATGTAGGAAGAAGGGAGTGCATACATGTGACAACAGCCAAGGAGGGGAGGGGAGGACAGCTGTAAGTGTTCAGAGTTCCTTAAGAACCCAGATTCCTTTACGTTCTCTCTCTAACAAGTGAAGATTTTAGTAGGCATTTAATTACGTGCTGTAAACTTTAAATAATTTATTTCATGTGGAAGAAAGTAAGAATCACAGTGACAGCTCCAAGACACCAAGCAATAACATTTATTTTGGCAGCACCTATTGATTCCATTCCTCAGTGTGTGAGCTAGCCGCATGTGAGCAACTTTTTGCTTCTAAGACAAATAGAAAAGTTGCATTTACGCACGAAGTCTTTTAGACCACCAAGATAAATGCTTTAAGTATATGAGGAAATGGTGGGCTTAGGGCCGTAGAGAAGTCTACAGACACAGGTCAAATGTCACATTAGGTAAGATGCTAAACACTTTTTGAGGCAAATCTTTTCACCTCTACTGGTGAAAATATACCCCAAATCCATCCATTCTTTTTCCTTCCAAGCCTGTATTAGTGGTAACTAGTTAACCTGATGTCACTCTTGCACACTAAAACCTATTTGCCACCAAGAAGTGAAAGTGGGGCCGAGAGAAGCCAGCACTGGAATGCAGCTCCCAGTGAATGAGATGCAGAGGGCTAGAGGACTTCATGATTCCAAACGAGGTGCCAGGTTCATTTCTGTGGGACTGATAGGGCTCTGAAAATAGGCCCAGGGAAGGAGCCGAAGGGCAAGAGCCACCAAGGGGGGCAAATCAAGATGGTGGTGGTGGGGGGCACATCCCCATCTGAAACATGCACCCGGCTAGGAGGGTGGGGGGACTTAACACCCTCGTGCTCCAAATTGGATTCTGTGCTTACCTCATCCCTCCTGCAACCCACTGTCCACGAGAGCCCTAACAGACGTTGGGGCGTCATGGGTTGTCAATGTAAATCTGAGCACGGCTACCGTGGTTGTGGCAGGTTGTCGCAGGGACGTGGGCGGGAGTTTGGACTAACACCAGCAGGAAGGACCATCCCACAGAGGAAGGCAGAGTTGAAAGCAGGGAAACAGACCATAAGGCTTGGGAGGCCCCACCTCCACAGAACTCAAACTGAAGCCCTCGCTAGAAAGCTTGGCAACAAATACACCAGTTTGACCCTAACCAGGAAGATTTAGCTTGGGGAAGGAGAGACACCATTGGGAAGGCGGGGCCAATCTCACCTGCAAACAAACTCCAGGGAAGGACCACCCACCCAGCAACCTGACTGAATCCTAGAGAGCCCAGCAACACCCCCTACAGGCCAAAAAAGATACAGCTCCAACCTCAGTAGAAAAAAAAACATCCACTCAGAGACTCCTCCCGAAATCACCAACTTCAAAGATTAAAGGGAGATAAAACCATGAAGATGGGGAAAAAAAAAACAGTGCAAAAAGGATGAAACCATCAAAGAACAGAACACCTCTTCCCCTCCCAGGGATCACAACTCCTCACCACCGAGGGAACAAAAAAAGACAGAGAAGGAATCTGACCAATTGACAGAAGCAGGCTTCAGAAGATGGGTAATAACAAACTTCTCTGAGTTAAAAGACCATGTTCTAACCCAATGCAAAGAAACTAAGAACCTTGAAAAAAGGTTACACAAAATCCTAACTACAATAACAAGCTTAGAGAAGAACATAAACGACTTGATGGAGCTGATAAACACAGCACAAGAACTTCATGAGGCATACACAAGTTTCAACAACTGAATTGATCAAGCAGAAGAAAGTATATCAGACATAGATGATCAAATCAATGAAATAAAACAAGAAGGCAAGATTAGAGAATAAAGAGTGAAAAAAAATGAACAAAGCCTCCAAGAACTATGGGATTATGTGAAAAGACCTAATCTACGCTTGATTGGCGTAACTGAATGTAACGGGGAGAATGAATCCAAGTTGGAAAACACTCTTCAAGATATTATCCAAGAGAACTTTCCCAACCTAACAAGGCAGGCCAACATTCAAATCCAGGAAATACAGAGAACATCAAAAAGATACTCCTCAAGAAGAGCAACCCCAAGGCACATAGTTGTCAGATTCACCAGGGTTGAAATGAAGGAAGGGCAGCCAAAGAGAAAGGTTGAGTCACCCACAAAGGAAAGACCATCAGACTCACAGTGGATCTCTCGGCAGAAACCCTGCAAGCTAGAAGGGAGTGGTGTCCAATGTTCAACCTCCTTAAAGAAAAGAACTTTCAACCCAGAATTTCATATCTGGCCAAACTAAGCTTCATAAGTGAAGGAGAAATAAAATCCTTTATGGACAAGCAATTGCTGAGAGATTTCATCACTATAAGACCTGCCTTACAAGAGCTATGGAAGGAAGTACTAAACAGAGAAAGGAACAACCAGTACCAGCCACTGCAAAAATGTACCAGTCGTAGAGAACAATGATGTAAATAAAAAGCCACGTCAACTACCAGGCAAAACAACCAGCCAGTAACAAAATGGTGGGATCAAATTCAAACATAACAATATTAATGTTGAATGTAAATGGCCAAAAAACCCCAATCAAAGGACACAGACTGGCAAACTGGATAAAAAGTCAAGACCCATCAGTGTGCTGTATTCAGGAGACCCATCTCACATGCAAAGACTCACATAGACTCAAAATAAAGAGATGGAGGAAGATTTACCAAGCAAATAGCCAAAAAAAAAAAAAGCAGGGGTAGCAATCCTAGTCTCTGATAAAACAGACTTTAAACGAACAAAGATCAAAAGATACAAAGAAGGGCCATTATTACATAATGGTAAAAGGATCAATGCAACAAGAAGAGCTAACCATCCTAAATATATATGCACACAATGCAGGAGAACCCAGACTCATAAAGCAAGTTCTTAAAGACCTAGAAAGAGACTTAGACTCTCACACAATAATAGTGGGAGACTTTAACACTCTACTGACAATATTGGACAGATCAATGAGACAGAAAGTCAACAAGGATATCCAGGACTTGAACGCAGATTTGGACCAAGCAGACCTAATAGACATTTACAGGACACTCCACCCCAAATCCACAGAATACACATTCGTCTCAGCACCACATTGTGCTTACTCCAAAAGTGACCACATAATTGGAAGTAAATCACTCCTCAGCAAATGCAAAAGAACAGAAATCATAACAAACAGTCTCTTAGACCACAGTACAATCAAATAAGAACTCAGGATTAAGAAAAGCAATCAAAACCGCACAGTCACATGGAAATTGAACAACTTGCTTCTGAATGGTGAATGGATAAACAATGAAATGAAGGCAGAAATAAAAATGTTCTTTGAAACCAATGACAATGAAGACACAATGTACCAGTGTTGAAAGGGAAATTTATAGTAATAAATGCCCACATGAGAAACAAGGCAAGATCTAAAATCGACACCCTATTGTTAAAATTGAAAGAGCTAGAGGAGCAAGATAAAAAAATCTCAAAAGCAAGCAGAAGACAAGAAAAAAGATGAGAGCAGAACTGAAGGAGACAGAGACACAAAAAAACCCTTCAAAAAAATCAATAAATCTAGCAGCTGGTATTTTTTTTTTAAAGATCAACAAAATAGACCTCTAGCTAGACCAATAAAAAAGAAAAAAGAGAATAATTGAATAGATGCAATAAAAAATGATAAATGGGAGATCACCAACAATTCCTCAGAAATACAAACTACCATCAGAGACTACTACAAGCAACTCTATGCACATAAACCAGTAAATATGGAAGAAATGGATAAATTCCTGGACACTTGTACACTCCCAAGACTAAGCCAAGAAGAAGTTGAAACCCTGAATAGACCAATAACAAGGTCTGAAGTTGAGGCAGCAATTAATAGCCTGCCAACCAAAAAAAGTCCAGGTCTAGATGGGTTCACAGCTGAATTCTACCAGACATACAAAGAGGAGCTGGTATCATTCCTGTTGAAACTATTTCAAACAATACAAAAAGACAGAATCCTCCCTAACTCTTTCTATGAGACCAACATCATCTTGATACCAAAATCTGGCAGAGACACAACTAAAAAACCAAACTATAGGCCAATATCCGTGATGAACATTAATGCAAAAATATTCAATAAAATATGGGCAAACCAAATCCAACAGCACATCAAAAAGCTTATCCATCACAATCAAGTAGGCTTCATTCCAGGGATGCAAGGCTGGTTCAACATAAGCAAATCTATAAATGTAATTCACCACATAAACAGAACCAAAGACAAAAACTACATGATTATCTCAATAGATGCAAAGAAGGTCTTCGACAAAATTCAACAACGCTTTATGCTAAAAACTCTCAATAAACTAGGTATCGATGGAACTTATCTCAAAACAATAAAAGCTATTTATGACAAACTCACAGCCAATATCATACTGAATGGTCAAAAATTAGAAGCATTCCCTTTAAAAACTGGCACTAGACAAGGATGCCCTCTCTCACCACTCCTATTCAATACAGTATTGGTAGTTCTAGCCAGAGCAATTTGGCAAGAAAAAGAAATAAAGGGCATTCAGTTAGGAAAAGAAAAAGTCAAATTGTCCCTATTTGCAGATGACATGATTATATATTTAGAAGACCCCATCATCTCAGCCCAAAACCTCCTTAAGCTGATAAGCAACTTCGGCAAAGTCTCAGGATACAAAATCAATGTGCAGAAATCACAAGCATTCCTATACACCAATAACAGAGAGCCAAATCATGAGCAAACTCCCACTTACAATTGCTGCAAAGAGAATAAAATACCTAGGAGTACAATTGACAAAGGGGTAAAAGATCTCTTTAAGGAGAACTACAAACCACTGATCAAGGAAATAAGAGAGGACACAAACAGATGGAAAAACATTCCATGCTCATGGTTAGGAAGAATCAATATTGTGAAAATGGCCACACTGCCCTAAGTAATGTACAGATTCAATGCTATCCCCATCAAGCTACCATTGAACTTCTTCACAGAACTGGAAAAAATCACTTTAAACTTCATATGGAACCAAAAGAGAGACTACATAGCCAAGAGAATCCTAAGCATAAGAACAAAACTGGAGGCATCATGCTACCTGACTTCAAACTATACTACAAGGCTACAGTAATCAAAACAGTATGGTACTGGCACCAAAACAGAGATATAGACCAATGGAACAGAACAGAGGCCTCGGAACTAATGCTACACATCTACGACCATCTGATCTTTGACAAACCTGACAAAAATGAGCAAAGAGAAAGGATTCCCTGTTTAATAAACGGTGTTGGGAAAACTGGCTAGCCATATGCAGGAAGCTGAAACTGGATCCCTTCCTGACACCTTACACTAAAATTAACTCCAGATGGATTAAAGACTTAAACATAAGAACTAACACCATAAAAACCCTAGAAGAAAACCTAGGCAAAACCATTCAGGACATAGGCATAGGCAAGGACTTCATGACTAAAACACCAAAAGCATTGGCAACAAAAGCCAAAATAGACAAAAGGGATCTAATTAAACTCCAGAGTTTCTGTACAGCAAAAGAAACAATCATTAGAGTGAACTGGCAACCAACAAAATGGGAAAAAATGTTTGAATGTACCCATCTGACAAAGGGCTAATATCCAGAATCTACAAAGAACTAAAACAGATTTACAAGAAAAAAACAAGCCCATTCAAAAGTGGGAGAAGGATATGAA
>CAUYLG010027844.1:0-34145 GCA_963573385.1 Cacajao melanocephalus | reverse complement strand
GGATAAACCTGGAAACCATCATTCTCAGCAAACTGACACAAGAACAGAAAATCAAACACCACATGTTCTCACTCATAGGTGGGTGTTGAACAATGAGAACACATGGACACAGGGAGGGGAGCATCACACACTGAGGTCTGTCGCAGGGAACTAGGGGAGGGACAGCAGGGGATGGGGAGTTGGGGAGTGATAACATGGGGAGAAATGCCAGATATGGGTGATGGGGAGGAAGGTAGCAAACCACATTGCCATGTATGTACGTATGCAACAATCCTGCATGTTCTTGAAATGTACCCCAAAACCTAAAACGTAATAAAATATTTTTTAAAAAGTCAGAGAAGGAAGTTGAATTGTCACTTTCCTTGAAATATGCAGTGTTGACAGCAAGTGTGGTAATTAACCACTTATTCCACACTGCAAGTGAGGAATGCAGACACAGCAGTAGGACTTGTGGTAGAATTCATTCTTTTACTCTGCCAGTACCATAGGGAGTATTGAAGAATGCTGGGTTTGCGTTTGGAAGTTTTGAGTCTGAGAAGAGGCTCTGCCCCTTAACTAACTGTGAAGGTTAACTCTTCAACTCCCAGCCTCAGTTTCCTCATTTTTTTCTCATGGATAGTGTAAGAATAAAATGAGATAACATGTGAAAGTGTTTTGTAACCCAAAGGATTGTACAAAATGTAAAGACATGTTATTGCTCTTATTCCTCAGAGAATGCAAACAATGAGAGAAGGAGAGAAGTTTATTTGTAGACCTTTTCTAGGAACGCTTGTGGATAAAGAGTGTAAGGAGGATGACAGAAACGGGACAAGATAAGAATCACAGATGGCTGGTCATCCTGGAAACTAAGCCTCAATGCATGTCCTGCAGAACCTGGTCATAACATTTAGAACTTGATTTATTTTGTCTGAAATAAGTACCATGAGAAGATGTTATTTTCTGAGTGAATGAGTCCTGAAATTCAAGTCTTTAGGAATAAGTTCATATATCAATCCATTTTTCGATCCATCTATTCATCCATTTATTCATCCAGATGATCAATATGCATTTTATGCTGATTCTGCATAATATACTATGTTAAGCACTATGATTGCAAACATGAAAAAAACAAGGTTTCTGCTTTGGAGAAGCTCAAAACCCAGAAGAGGAGATGTCTAGCAATTACAGATGTGGGTGTTCTCTTTTCCTTAAATAATCAAAATCTCAAAAGAAGGCCAGATGAATAAAACTAAACATAGTCTCAAAAATCACTCTAGGTACTTGGGTAAAAGTTTAAAGGCTATTCTGTACCATATTGAGAGGCCCCTGGCCACACACTTTTGTTTCTGTTATCAGGCTGTTTAGTTTTATTCTCATGTGGCTAGCACGTAATTGCTATTTTAAAACCTTCAGATGTCTTTAAACACTTTTTCTATAAAATCAAAACCAGTCCACCATCTGAAATAATTGTGCTTGAGCATCTTTTCGTAAATAGGTCCAGTTACCAGATTCAACAAGAGTCTAGTGAAATAAGACTAAAGCAGGACCTTCCAAAACACATGGGTAGAGGGCAGGCTAATGATTTAGTTTCCATTCAAACATTTCCTTTGAGAATACGTTCAACATTTACTTAATAGGGTTGAAGAAAACTTGAGTAAGGCATGTTTTGTCATGGTTTGTTACTTTCTATTCTGGAGATAGGAGTTGATCATTTTATATTTCACTAGTTATACAAAAATTCGTATGTAGAGATCTAAGTTATCTGGCAACATATTTTAGATTTGCTGATGTGATATTTTAATCATCTTTGTAGTTTGGTAGCTGCTCACCTGGTTTGCCCGTCATGTGGCTCAGAAATGAGCCATATATATTCTTATCTTGCTTTACCTCTCCTAAGAGTAAAATGTTCACGGATTAGGACACAATCAGATTTCAGTCTTAACAGTCTTATCTCTCTTTCACTCACTCATCCCTGTGAAATGTTTACTGAGCCACTTTAAAGTACAGTGGGTTATGCTCACCGCAACCTCTGCTACCAGGTTCAAGTGATTCTTCTGCCTCAGCCTCCTGAGTAGCTGGGATTACAGGCATGTGCCACCACGCCCGGCTAATTTTGTATTTTTCGTAGAGACAGAGTTTCTCCATGTTGGTCAGGCTGGTCTTGAACTCTTGACCTCAGGTGATCTGCCCACCTTGGCCTCCCAAAGTGCTGGCATTACAGGCGTGAGCAACTGTGCCCAGCCTCATCAAACTTTGAAAAAAAAATTAATAGTAGTAGGGTTTAATTTTTTTTTTTAAGCTTGGGAGAAATTTTTGGATGACACTAGAAATTTAGCAGAATGAATTACGCAAATAAAATACTGGAGACAAAAGCCCAATCACAAATGTGACTTATGTAAAGTGTTTACATGTAGGATTTCTGAGAAGCACTGATGAATGACCGTTTTACTTGGAAAAAGCTGCCAAACTCATAGTAGACTAGAGAAGACAATTAGCATGACTGCAGTAAAAACAATTGCCATCTCAGTAGAACAGCGAGAATTAATTGTAGCTGTAACTTTTTGACTATCACTGAAACAAAAAAGATGAAGGTCGGGCTATTGAGAAGTGGTTAAAGGATGGTCTGGTTTATGGCTACTTAAGCACACTTCAAATTCTTAAAATCTGTTAATATTTTAGGGCTTGGAAAGTACTGAAAATAATTTTGTTACATAGTTTTAAATAACTTTCATAGTTTAATAGGGTTTTGTGCAAACTTTAAGAGAAATACAACACACATGCAAATACATATAATATAAAAATTATGCAAAACGATGAGTTCATGTCCTTTGCAGGGACATGGATGAACCTGGAAACCATCATTCTCAGCAAACTGACACAAGAACAGAAAATCAAACACCACATGTTCTCACTCATAGGTGGGTGTTGAACAATGAGAACACATGGACAGAAGAAGGGGAGCATCATGCACTGGGGTCTGCTGGGGGGAACAAGGGAAGGGACAGAGGGAGTGGGGAGTTGGGGAGGGATAACATGGGGAGAAATGTCAGATACAGGTGATGGGGTGGAAGGCAGCAAACCACATTGCCATGTATGTACCTATGCAACAATCTTGCATGTTCTTCACATGTACCCCAAAACATAAGCACAATATTATATATATATATAATTTATATATATATATATAATATATAATATTATATATTTTATATTATATATATATTTATAAAAGAAAATACACTATAATTTCTGGTCCAACATTTTTGCTTTCTAATTTCTCTAAAAAGGTTTGTATTCAGCACCAATCCTTCTTCCACCATTTGC
Source organism: Cacajao melanocephalus (assembly GCA_963573385.1). Lineage (NCBI taxonomy): Eukaryota > Metazoa > Chordata > Mammalia > Primates > Pitheciidae > Cacajao > Cacajao melanocephalus. The sequence continues at coordinate 30,842 of CAUYLG010027844.1, read as the reverse complement.
TTTAGTCTCAGTGCCTTATCACAGAAGGGTGTATGTTATACAAGAAGTCAAAAGGATTCTTGAATAATCAGAACTCTTCTGTCAGATTGTCTAATGTCAATATGTGTCCTGGCACTGCTTCTTCTACATTTCCTTTCTCATCGTCTGGAGCTGGCTAGGAAGCACTCATCTCTACCAAGTTTTCTTCTGTTAATTCCTCTTGTGTGGTAAGAATTAGGTCTTGAAATTCTTCATTTCCTATCTTTTTCACAATATCTATAATCTCTTTTATGATTTCCTTGATTGGCTTTGTTGTAAAAGCTGTGAAGTAATGCATAGCATCTGAGCACAGATCCCTCCCCACACCCAGCAAGAATTTATTGTTTAGTGATTGATGGCTTTCATGACTTTTTCTGTAACAATGATGGAATTTTCAATGGTATAATCCTTCCAGATTTTTATAATCTTCTCTCTATTGGGGTCTCTTCCAAAGACTTGACAATCCTTTCCATAGGATGCCATGTATAATGTGCCTTAAGGATTCTTGTAACCTCTGATTACAATTTAGAGGCTAAATTACAGATGTTTTGTTTGGGAGCAAGTAAATTACTTCAGCATCTCTATGTTGGACTCATGGGGTTGTGACTAGCCAAGGACATTGTCTCCCTTCCTGGCAAAGTACATTCTGATGTCAAGGACAAAGCAGTGATGGAAGCAGTTCAGAAAAAGTGTTCTTGTTTTGCAGGCCTTTTTGCTGTACAGTGAAAAAACTGGCAGCTGGTGTTTATCTTTTCTCTTCAAGGCTTGGGGTTAGCAGCTTTCTAGATAAGAGTAGTCCTGATCATAAACCTGACTGCATTTACACAAAACAGTAGAGTTAGCTTATTACTCCCTGTCTTAAATCTTGATGCTCATCTCTCTTTATTAATAACAAACGTCCTTTGTGGCACCTTTCTTCTCAAAATAGGGCACTCTATCTGCATTATATACCTGTTCAGGCAGATCTCCTTTCTTTTCAATAACTATATCAATGATTGGAGGAAGTCATCCGTTGCCTCTTGGTCAACAGAAGCTATTTCTTCTGTTATCGTGACACTTTTTAAGCCAACGCCCTTTCTAAAATTATCAAATCATTTTTTGGTGGCATTCAATTATCCACCTTTAGATCATTTACTTTCCTTTTGCTTTAAGTTATCATATAAAGAATTCACTGTTCTGGAATCATCTTAACAGTCTGTAAGTAGGCCTTTCTTACATCGATCTTGCACTAAAGTAAAGGTTCATTTTCAAGATGAAATAAAAATATATTTTCCAAAATGTTCAAGGTATTTTTGTGCCTGCTGGCATAACTGAAGAAATGGCATCACAAATTTTCTTTTATTTTCCTTTTTTTTTTTAACAATAGTCTTTATGCTGAATTTATTTATTTTAAAATGGTGGGCAACCACAGCTAAAGACTTCAATCTATGGTACATATCAAACAATTCAACATTTTTTTTTTGGTAATGTCATGACATTTCTCTGCTTCTTGGGAACACTTCCAGCATCACTAGCTACATATCATATGGGTCCCATGATGTTACTTAAGGTTTACAGTATCACACTAAACATGATGAAAAATACTTGAGAACTATGAGAGGTCGCTTTTTGCTGAGATACACAATTTCTAGAGAAATGAATTGTTCACATGTAGATGATTGGCCTTACATGGTTTTTTTTCATTACTTTTAATGTATTATTATTATTATTATTATTATTTAACAGATAGGGTTGCACTCTGATGCCCAGGCTGGAGTATAGTGGTACCATCATAGCTCACTGTAGTCTCGAACTCCTGGGCACAAGCAATCCTCTTGCATCAGCCTCCTGAGTATCTGAGACTAGAGATGTGAGCCACTATGCTCAGTTAATTATTTTTTTTTAAATAGAGATGAAGAACTCCTTATGTTGCCCAAGCTATTCTTGAATTCTTGGCCTCAAGAGACCCTTCTGCCTTAAAATGATACTCACAACACTTGAGTTCAGTGCAACAGCAACAGGAGGTAGCTACAAAATTATTACAGCAGTACAATATGTACCACAGATAACTACACAGTTATAATTTAATATCGCATCTTTACATTCGCTACCATTTCCCTCAACTGAGAATGACGCCATGTACAATTTGTGGACGTGTAGGTAAGTTTTGACAACTTTTAACTTTTTGTAACAGATTTGCATATATTTTATGGTAGTGAATGCTACAATAGACTAACATCTACATATATTTTATGCATTCATAACACATTTAATTGCAAAGGAATATAATATTTATATATACCAATTTATTAATATTAATATGCATGTTGATTTAGATGTAATAATATACGTAATACATAAATACTTTATATAAATAAATTAAAATGTTAAAATTTAAATTAAAAGTGACCAAATGATGTAACAATGCACATAATAAAAGAAACAATTATAGCCCATAAATATTAGAATGTTCTACCTCATAGTAATAAGTCAAATAGAAAAATACAGTGGAATTTATTTTAAAACCTATCAGATTGGTAAAAACTAAGACAGCTGAAGACATCTGACAACACAAAAAGGTATTTAATAAGCTTTTAGGTGTCACTTTTATTAATCTAAATTGATGAAAGCACTGTAGACAACAACTGGCCTTTTTTATTTGTTTGGGATTTCTGTACAGCCATTAATGCCATTGTGAGGTGTGTAATAGGTGAAATTTTACACATGTGCAGCAGAACACATGTAGAGACTATACAAAGATCTTTTTAATTTTCATTTTATTTTGTACAGCAAACACACTGAAGATAGCCCCAGTATATACTGGCAAGTGTACACACAAATACACCATGATAAAAATGTATTTCTACCGTTTTCTTTAACAGCAAAGATGAGTATCAGAATAACTGTTAAACATAAAACACAAGGCACAGAAAACTACATGTGCTAAAATATAAGTAAACAAAGAAACTAACATAATTAATATGCTATCTAAGGATGTTACATATTTCATGAAATCAAAATCAAGAGAATAGGAACAATGAAACAAAATTATCTAATTATGAATTCCACATCATATAAAATGGTTCTTCATTGTTCCACCTAAATATTTTAATACCATATTCGTAATTAATATTTTATGTGGTATAAGAATAATCTTTTTAGTACATTACTATAAGTTGAATTAATATAGTAAAATACTGGCTCAGTTAAAACTGAAACTGATCAACACAAAACTTAGATTTTGCAGATTTAGTATAAGTTATGCTATTTGGGACAAAAAACCTAAATCATGAGTTTGCATACAGTATTCAGCATAAGAAATATAAAATAGAAAGAGTAAAGAGTTGTTATTTCACATAAATTAATAAGAATTAAGATGCCCAAAGCCATTTTGCATTTTAAAAAATTGTGTATATAAAAATTTTATAGATATTACCTTTTTAAAAAATTTGGGAGCTTATTTTTAAGTTGGAGGGAAAAATATATTAGTGCCAGGAAAAAAATGGCATATGGTGACACTTGGGAATTTACCAAACTATGAACTGAATTTAATACATTTTAAATAGTATCAAAGAATAGAGATTCCTATAAAATATGTTGTATAAAAACATAGTTAATAAATTACTTTAGATTCTGTACAATATTGCATATAGTGATTTGCAGAAATTTCTTAAGATATTTTTCTTACCTCTAAAGTGAACAAATCTATAAAGTCAATAAACTTCAACTTATTTTTAACATTCTTTCAGAAAGTAATATTTTTATGTAAGAATGAAGTATATGTATTACATAAAAGCACAGATTATCTGAGTGAGATGTGGATGAAAATGGGAAAACCATTTCTGATTCACTATCAATCTTCTATTCTTATTATATTATCAAATCACTTTAATTAGAAGTCTATTGATTTCCCAGCAAAACATGAACCTCACTACACTAAAGGAATTGTCTAGTTCTTTCCAACTATAAAAGTCTATATCTTAGTAAAAAGCAAGCCTTTTAATTTTATTACCAATAATAAAAATATTTAGTACATATTTTGTGTATTATTATTTCCAAAATATAGGCAAAAAAAATGAGACTCAAAAATATAAACTAAGCATCCCAAAATCTTACATCAAATGAGTTTGAGGTCATGCAGCCAACTGTGCCTCTAAAGCCTGGTCTTCTTTTATCACACTCCACCAGGAGCAAGAATTAAAAACACAACAAAGGTTCTCCTTACCCTAAATCTCTTTCTTAGCAGCAGTCACCAAAGGATGAAATTTCAAATGCTGAAATTTTATTTTATTTTATTTTATTTTGGCTAACAGCATTGTTCCTTTGATAAAAATTAATTATCTCCAGAAAAATCACACGTTATTTTACCATCATTTCGCAGTATCTTAGGGTGAATTATTTAATTCGTGTACTTTGAAAAGTTAGCTTTGGATGAGTTTTATAAAGAAATGCAGTATCTGGATCTAGGTGACAGAGGAGTCTATGTACTGAATGTTACTGTAGTCATTTTCTTAAAAGCAAAGACCCGCAGTCATATAGAACTTGTGTTTATTTTCCTGACATCACCACTTATTGTGTAACTTTAGGTGATCATTTAAACTTTCCAGCCCACGTTACCTTCATCTGTAAAAGAGGGCTAATAATTGTATATAATATCAAGGCTATTTTCAGATTAAAGATAGAAAAAGCACTAAGCACAAGTCATGTAGGTGACATTCACATAAACAATAAATAAATAATAACTATTAGTATTATAGGGTCACTATGCAAGAAAGAAAAGAATGTGAAGTTATGGAGGACAACAAAAATACAAAATTAACTTTTAATCAGAAAGCATGAGATGTAGTTTCATCAACAGCTCTCTGTGAACTATTGGGTAGATAATTTTAACCTCTTTGCATCTCATTTGTAGTATGAGAGGAATATATAGTGGGTAGATAAGGATCTCTAAGTGTCTTTTCATTTCAAATATTCAGTAATTTTCATAATTGTGCCTTGCCTAACTACAACAACTTAAAAACAACTTTTCTACCCAGTGAATTTTAATGCCTAAGAAGTAGCGTTTTCTGGTAGTTGTTTTAATCTTAGAACAGTTGATGGGCAGGGTGATAGGATATACAGCAAAAAGGTCTTATAGAATCTAGATTATTAAATAATCTAGATTATTTAATCTAGATTTACACAGGTAAGTGTAGAGAAAAAAAATCAAGATCATTATGGTCACAGTTGATTTTTAATTCTTACATTTGAAGGCTTCAAAACAAACTTATAAGGGGAAAAAACTTATTTCAGAAACATTTTGTAATCTTTGAATCAGATAAAGTAATAATTTCTGGCTCATTCTAATTGGGGGAAGTAGTTGTAATAAAGCAAAAAGAGAAGAAGAAGAAAAAGTCCTTCCTGAAGTTCCCACTGCCTTAAAATTACAGCAAAATCTCATTAAGCAGTAATGGAAATTGAAATTACTTGCTCATGGAGTCCTGATTGTATTCCTGTTTGATCATTTGCATACTGTTTATTGATTGGATTACTGGTGAGGCTGAGAGGTCTCAGAACTGCATTCCTATGCAGTCATCTAATTCTACTGCTGTGACTGTGAGCAGATATCATTTTCTGAACTTTGTAATATCCTTATGGAAGCATAGAAGCCTTCTTTAGATTTCAGATGGGTATAAGTGTAAACTCCCAATGTTGGCTCAAAGCTGCATATATTTTCAAGAGCTTAAAATATACTTTACCATGTTATATCATAGAACGTTAATAACTTTCTTAACAGTTTCAAATGTAATGAGCCAATACCTACATACTCAGTAATGGCTTGTGTGGAATTTAAAAAAAAAGAAAATCAGAAATAGCAATATAATTTCTGGTTAATATACAGTAACCACTTTTTTCTTTCCCACTTCTTTTTCTAGCCATTTTTGTATTATTTGAGGATATGTAATTCTCTTCCAGTATAAGTTCTTCTGAAGGTAAATTGTGTTTTTGTTTTTGTTTTTTTGTCTCCTCTGTAAACTAACAACTAATAAGCTGTTTTGCACATGGCACAGTTTAAACACAATAACATTTTTCCAAGAATCAGTCTCATCTCTTTATTTATTATCTATCTTTACACATATGTACACACAACTAAGTAAAGTAAAAATGAGTCAAAAACATATAGAATTTTATTTTTACAATTAAGCCCCCTTCTTTCTAAGGTCTGTCTTTCATTTTAAAAAATTACCTGGACTATTTCCTATAAATAAGAATAGAGCCACACAGGCCAGGAGTGGTGGCTCGCTCCTGTAACCCTAGTAATTTGTGAGGCCGAGGTGGGTGGATCACTAGGTCAAGAGATCGAGACCATCCTGGCCAACATGGTGAAAACCCGTCTCTACTAAAAATACAAAAATTGGCTGGGCATGGTGGTGTGCACCTGCAGTCCCAGCTACTTGGGAGGTTGTGGCAGGAGAATTGCTTGAACCTGGGAGGCGAAAGTTGCAGTGAGCCGAGATCACGCCAGTGCATTCCAGCCTGGCAAAAGAGCAAGACTCTGTCAAAAAAAAAAAAAAAATGCAGCCACACAAAAATATTGTGTATAAACTAAGTACTTAAAATAAATCAGTCATTGTTGTCACCCAGGGTTGATATTTCATTTATATCTGTCAACATGTACATTTAATCACATCTGTGGGATTAGCTCTTCAAGAGACACATAAAAATTACTAAGACTTCTAAAGTGAACACAGATATTTACGTTTAAATATAGCTCTAATGTTATGGCTGGTTCTTCAAAAATGTCCAGCATTGGGAAAATATTCCAACAATGGAGAGAAAGAATGTGTATTATTAAAATGTTCCAAGCAATGTTCCTTAACTTGGGGTCATTTATGCCATTTTTCTCCTTTTTACCAATTCGATCTTTCATTTATAATGCTTTTTATTACAGAATTTTGCAACTTGGAATCAGATCAATTGGAATTACACTAATGTCAATAGAGACACATGTAATATTTTTTTTTTTGCTTTTTAAATTTTATTTTACTTTAAATTCTGGGATACATGTGCAGAACCTTCAGGTTTGTTACATAGGTATACATGTGCCATGGTGGTTTGCTGCACTTATCCTGCCATCTAGGTTTTAAGCCCCACATGCATACGTATTTGTTCTAATGCTCTCCCTCCCCTTCCCCCCACCCCCCAACAGGCCCTGGTGTGTGATGTTCCCCTCCCTGTAACATTTTTATCTATCAAGTTAGGTCTGATACATTATTATTTAGCTGTCACAGTCAGTGTCTTGAGAGGCAGCGTTAAATTACTAGTTTGTTCTGAATTCTTAAGATGTAGGACAGTGTCAATCACAAAGTGATAATTCAATAAAGATGTCCTAACACATTTACTAGATAACTAAAATGAAGGCATTATCAAAAAATAGAACTACCACATAAAATATATATTTACTACTAATTTAAGAACACAGAGTTAATTTAAAGAAAACTTTAAATACTGACCTCATAATAAAAGACAATGGCTCCTAAATTCAGAATGACTTAGGCTCACATCCCAATTTACATAGGATATGGTTTGGATCTTTGTCCCTACCAAATCATATTGAAACATAATCTCCAATATTGGAGACAGGCCTGGTAGGAGGTGATTAGAAAATGGGGACAGATTTCTCATGGATGGTCCAGCACCATCACCTTTGTGCTGTCTTTGTGATAATGAATTCTTCCAATATCTAGTTGTTTAAAAGTCTAGCACCTCTCACTCCTCACTCTCTGGCTCCTACTCCTGCCATGTTAGCTGCCTGCTCCTCCTTTACCTTTCACCATGACTGTAAGCTTCCTGAGACCTCACCAAAAGCAGACACCAGCACTATACTTCCCATACACCCTGTAGAACCATGAGCCCATTAAACCATTTTTCTTATAAATCACCCAGTCTCAGGTATTTCTTTACAGCAATGCAAGAACAGTCTAACACAACATATATTCTTAGAATAATTTTAATTCTAATCAGGATGAGAATAATCTCTGATTCCCAGTGTCCTCATTAGAAAATACAGAAACACTATATATTTTAGGGCTCGTAAAAATTAAATAAATAAATAAATAAATTCTATTAAATTCTGGATAACTAATATGCTATTTTTTATAATTCTTTATTCCATTGTTTCTATGTTATAAAAATAAAAATAACTTTTTAAGAAGACAAAAATCAAAGTCTTCAAATGCACATACTGTTACACAATTTATGCCTGCTTTCATCCAATTTATTTTTTTCCTTCTGAGGAGGAACAATGAACAGTTTGATGCTTTAAAATTTTATACATTGACAAAATAAATGTACATATACAAACATATGAAAATGGAATAATAATTATATTATTTAGAATAAAAGCTAAGCAGCATAGTAAAGAGATCCCCAAATACAATGTGGTCCAAAGGACATGAGCACCTCTGATACATTAACTTTCACAAACCTAGGTTATCCATATATTTACAGTTGAAGCTAGCTCAAATTCATGTCATAAGTGTAAAATTATATATATATATATTTAGATATATATAAATTATATATGATTCTTTAAAATTGAGTTTATATATATATAAATTGATGACTCTTTAAAATTGACTTTATATATATATATAAATTGAGTATTTACTAATGAGGACATTGGGAATCAGAGATTATTCTCATTCTGATTAGAATTAAAATTATTCTAAGAATATATGTTGTGTTAGACTGTTCTTGCATTGCTGTAAGAAATACCTGAGACTGGGTGATTTATAAGAATCATTATCAGTTACATGTTATTATTTAAGGAATCATTATCAGTTACCTGTTATTATTTAAAGAATCATTATCAGTTACATGTTATTATTTTCCTTGTGTTAGTCTGCTCCTGCTGCTATAACAAAGTACATTAGGCTGGGTAATTCATAAACAAAAGAAATGTATTTCTCACAGCTATGGTGGGTGAGAATTCCAAGAACCAAGTAACAGCAGATTTAGTATCTGCTGAAGGCTGGCACTCTTTTTTTCCAAGATGGTGCCTTGTTGCTGTGTCCTTACATGGCAGAAGTGCAAAAGGTATGAATGTGTGTTCTCCCATGACAGAAGAGATGCAGGAGTAGAAAGGGCCTAGCCAGTGTCTTTGAGCCCTTTAAGGTTATAATCCTATTCATGAAGGCACAGTCCTCATGACCTAACCAACTCTCAAAGACCCAATCTTCTGCTGCCATTACTTTGGGGTTTCAGTTCCAATATATGAATTTTGAAGGGACACATACATTCAAGCAACAGCACTGTCTTTAGAAAAGGAAATTGGAATGCAAACATATTAAGTAGCTTCCCCAAAGTCCCAGAGCTAGTGATTTTGGCAGAAGTTAGTTTGCTAAAATCGTTCTTTTTAAAATTTAATGTATTTCAAGAATGTTTTTACTATTACTACGAAAAACAAATATTCCTATTGGACGCATTTCTAATAGCAGAAAAACTGAAAGGAAAGAAATACAACTTTTAAACTTTGACAGAATCTGATGTTATTCAGAGAGAATGAATGTTTCCTAACATACTTACTCACAGTGGATATAAATTTAAAAACATACTAAAATAAAGTGTTTTATATCATTATTGGTTTATATTGAACCACCCTATTTTTTATTTTTTAATTTTTTTGAGACCGAGTCTCACTCTGTAACTCAGGCTGAAGTGCAGTGGCACGATCTAGGCTTACTGCAACCTCTTCCTACTGAGTTCAAGCAATTCTCTTCCATTAGCCTCTCTAGTAGCTGGGACTACAGGCATGCCCCACCATGCCCAGCCAATTTTTGTATTTTTAGTAGAGATGGTGTTTCAACATGTTGGCCAGGCTGATCTTGAACTCCTGATTTCAAGTGATCTGCCTGCCTTGGCCTCCCAAAATGCTGGGATTACAGGCATGAGCCACCACCCCTGGTCTTGAACTATCGTATTTAATTCTGCTGTTTAGCAACATTTCATAGGCATATTGTGTTTTTTCATTTTTCTGCTTATGGACTGACTCCTCCCCTCCAATTATGTATTAAATTACCTTTCTTAATAAGATAAAAAAATTATATATAATTTTTTGTCTGGCCGAAAGCCAAACCTTTTTTAGATAAGGCTCTAAAACAAAATAAAATAAATATGTGTATAAGAAATATTATCTGCATGCATAAATGGAAAATAAAGTAAAAAATAATGAGCATATCATTAAAAAATAAATAACAAATTTCTATAGCCATTCATCTTTCACCCCATGATTTTTATAATATACTAATAATATTTTTTCCAATGGATTCTGTTTTTCAGATTCTCTATGACATTATGCAGAAATTTATAATTGTTTAATATATGTAAACTTGACTATTTTGACTTACATTTTTTTCCTTAGGTAAGCCATTGTAATTCTATGCATTTCATAATTATATTAGTTATTTAATAATTTGTCTTGTTCTTTACTCCAGTTTATAAGATGTCATATCAGTTTTAGTTCAGTTATCATTTTGTGTGTTTGTATAGGTACACATATGTAGTTTCTATATTCTGTGCCATTATTTTACAGTATTTTTTCTTGTTATATTTATTAAAAACTCTGAAAATCTATACTTATAGTTTTTGATATCCATTATGTTAAGTACCCTTTGTTTGTTTCCTAAAAATATCTTAGTGTTTTGCATACCAATTCTTACAAATAACCTTTAGGATTAATTTGTCTAGTTCAAAAACAAAGAAACAAACAAAAAAAAATTTTTCATTTTTTACCTGAAAACTAAACACTTAACAGTTCTCATATAATTATGCTTAAAATGACTTTTCTATAAGTTTAGTTTGAGTACATATGATTTCTGTATTAGTTAGTTTTTACACTGCTAGTCAATTAAGATATACCCAAGACTGGGTAAGTTATAAAGAAAAGAGGTGTATTTGACTCATAGCTCAGCATAACTGAGGATGCTTACAATCATGGGGGAAGGGGAAACAAACATGTCCTTCTTCACCTGGTGGCAGGAAGAGATAAATGAGAGCTGAGCGAAGGGGGAAGTCCTATATAAACCCATCAAATCTCAAGAGAACTTATTCACTATGAGGAGAGTAGCATGGGGAAACAACCCCCATGATTCAATTACCTCCTACTGGGTCCCTCCCACCATCAGTGGGGATTATGGGAACTATAATTCAATATGAAACGAACTGTTCAGAGCTCCATGGCAGTAAGAACAGACACTTACCCATATTCTCAAAGAGTTGCCAGCTCTAGTCTATGAAGGCTGTGTAGTGTGTAGATATTCATGGTTTCTTCTGTAAGTTTTTTGATGAAATCAAAATATCTTCTGCAGAAATAACCTGGAAGGCAAATAGGATCTCTTCTGAGCAGCAGTTCCAGAATGAACCTTCCAGGCTGTGTCTGCACTTGGACCACAGCACTGTTGCCCATCTAGACACCAGAGTATTATATTAATGCTTAGTTGAATTTTTTATAAACTTTAAAAACAGATTGAGTTGTAATTTACAAAGTATAGAATTAACCATTTAAAGTATAAAGTTCGGTGGTTTTCAGTATATTCACAACAATTACCATAATCAATATTAGAACATTTTTGCCCCCAAAAAATGAGAACGATAAGCACTTGCTCTCAATCTTCTATCCACAATAAACCCAGCCCCGAACAAGCACTAACCTATTTTTTTGTTTCTACAGATTTGAATTTTTGGAGCTTCATATGAATGCCTCTTATGTAGTTTTACTTTTTAGTTATATTAATAAATGTTTAATAACTAGTGACCAGAAAGTCAAAGATTCTATGAACTTGTATCATTAAAGAGTAAATTTTAAACATATATTTGAGCCTTTATGAAATACCACCATTTTTTATTTACAAAGGATGAGATGTTGTGACCTGCTGTTAAATATAAGACTATGTTACTAAGTAAATTAATATACTATATGCATAATATGTAGTATTCATGACTTTTCTAGGACTTTATTTATGGATAGTTTTTAATACTATACTCACTTCCATCGACTCCTAAATATCTTTGGAGTGTGCTTTTATTATTATTATTATTAATCTGTGTGTGCTAGTATATCCAAAATAGTTTTAAGGTTAGGCAAAGGAAAATATAATTACAAAGATAAATCTTTCCCCCAAGCACTCAATATAACCTCTGCACACATATGCTTCGATTTTCCTAAAAGCCATTGCATCAATTAAAACCATTATTCTTAAGCCTATTTGGCTGTTAGTCTAGCAGTGAAACCAAAGACTATTTATTTCACAATTTTAAGTTAGTTTTGCTTCTGAAACAGTCAGAAGACACGTTTTACATGTGAAAAATATAAATCTTACTACAAGTTGTGATTTGCACATCGAGAGCATAATTCCTCTCTCCAACCAAATTTTCACTAGTGTGCCTTCTAAGGTGCCTGGGATTCAGTCTGTTAGTATTTATCAGTGAAGGCTGCATTAACATTTGGGCTAATCTTTTATTGTGCAACTCTGTGCTGTGCACTGCTAAATATTCAGCATCCCTGGCTTCAAATCACTAAATACCAGTTGATCTATTTCCTTCACTGTAGAAACTAAAACATGGTTTTACCTACTTCCAGAATTCTCTTGGAGAGCATTACACCTTCTCTTCCTGCCTTAGTTGAGAATCTCTGCTAATATACAAATACAGTAACATTCTTACTAATTACAGCTTCAGTTCAGATTTATCTCATGTATTAAACAGATAATTAGTAATTAGTAGGGCAACCCTTTACTCTTTCTTTTCTTTTTTTTTTTTTTTTTAACTTCTTTGTGAGACCTAGTTTCATGCTTGTTCCCCAGGCTGGAGTGCAATGGCGCAATCTAGGCTCACTTCAACCTCTCAGCCTCCTAAGTTCACTTGGCTCACTGCAACCTCCACCTCCTAAGTTCAGGGGAATTTTCTGCCTCAGCCTCCAGAGTAGCTGGGATTACAGGCACCCGCCACCATATCTGACTAATTTTTTTATAATTTTAGTAGAGACAAGGTTTCACCATGTTAGCCAGGCTGGTCTCGAACTCCTGACCTCTGGTGATCCACCCCCCTCGGCCTCCCAAAGTGCTAGGATTACAGGAGTGGACCACCATGTCCAGCTGGCTTTACTTTTAATATTCAAGTTTTATTTCTCACTGTATGCCTTTGCTCATGCCACTTTTTTTCTCAAAATTACTAAGAATTTTTCTGGCACATGGTTCATCTGTCTGCCTCATAACCCCGGCAAAAATGTTACAGTGCTAAGAACTCAAGAACCAATGTCTCAGAATCCAGTTGCACCATTTTTGTATAACGCATCATACAGGTTATTGACTTGTTTTTACTATTTTGTATTTTCTGGATGGATGGAAGCTTTACCATCAAAATGCAGCTGTTTCAACTGAAGTGCGCACACATACACACACACACACACACACACACACACACACAGAGCAATAAAATCCCCCATCTATTTAATTCGGAAGTCATTAAGGAATTCTGAAGCACTCTATCACACAGAAGTTTATGTTTTCTTACCATTTCAATTTTCAGAGAAATAGAATGAATTCAGAAACTCTCTAAGAAATATCAGTTGCTGTGGCCAAAGTTTTGCTATTATTTCTCATGGTCATTAAGTGAAGTCCAAAAGGAATTTATATTCTATCTCGTGAGTTCAGCATCCAATGTCCTTTGTCTGGATCACACCCCTGTCCTTGATTATGTTCTATTACAGGTTGATATAACCAGATACTATAAAGATTAATGCTGTAAATTCAAATTTATGGCTTATAGCTACAGGTGGCTTTTTTTTTCGTAAATAAAATACAAGAACCTCTGCATGAACTTCAGTCTGAAGTCCTTGTTTACTCAAAGCAATACCAATATAAGACTGGATTTGAAACCTCATTGGAAAGGATTATTTTAATTACTGTTATACCAACAAAGCATTCAAGTAATAAAGAGTAGATCTACTGTCAATATTAGACAGATCAACGAGATAGAAAATTAACAAGGACCATCACCTGAAAACATTTACACTTGGAGATCTGAAACAGGATTCTCCAGAATTGAAGAACGTTATAAAGGAGATACTTCTGTTTTTCAAGAAATTCAAAGAGCAAACTTCTAGGAAGAGGTGGTATCCACCCAAGATTCCCAAAGACCTACGACTGTCATAAGCCACCAAATGTTTCACGCTTCTTGTCTTTCTTCTTTCTCTCTCTTTCTCTATCCACTTCCTCTGCTAAGCTATTAATGGATTGGAGTGGGTAGTTTGAGACAACTGACTCAGAAGTTAAGCTAGGTTTTGTTTTCTTGTCAATATTGTTACCTTCTTCACACCACAGCTTAAAATTCCTCCAGAGTTACTTCAGAGTCTGGGAAGGACACCTTGACATTACCCATGTCATCATTTCCCCACATCTGAACACTGAACTACAGAGAGAGAAACTCTATGCATGGGAGGACAGCGAAATGAGCCCTTCACTTTGCTTAAGAATTCCAAACCAGGCCTGTGCCTGGTAAACTCTGACACCAGGCCAGACCCCAATAACTCAGGCCCCAGAACAGCCTCTGCAAATTCAGACTCCGGGACTTTCCCACTGCCAAGAACCTTGTCCTTAGGATGGAGCAAGTTGATGAAGGACTTTCACATGTTTCTGCTACATCTTCAGCTTTAAGCCCAACCCGTTTTCCCATTCCCTACAGTCTCTTTCTTTCTCATTCTTCATTTGGAAACCATTCTTTGCCTGTTAATCAGTGCCTGCTATCCTGTTCCTATGGGGAAATAGAAGTTTCTGTCTCTTTCTCTTTTCTACTGGTCCTGCTTCACTGTGTCTTAGGAAGCTGGCATTCTTACTTCATCTTATCTAGTATGAAGAGACTTGTAATAACATTGGAATAGAATCCTGGGCCCAGGACCATTTCCTATCCCTTCCCTAGGAGTTTTTTTCCTCCCCCATCCCTCAGCGCAATTGGCCTTCACCTGTGTCCCTCCGGTGATGGCTCAATACCCTTCCTCCAGTAGCTTAATGATTTTATTTACTAGAGAAGAAGTGTGTGAATAGGACATTTTTTTAGTTTGATATACTTTATTTTATTTAAAAAGTAGTTGATAAATAATTGTATGTATTTATGAAATATAATGTAAAATTTAGATATCTGTCTACTCTGTGGAATGATTAAAGCAAGTCATTAATATATCCATCACTTCACTTACTTGTGTGCATGCATGCTTGTGTGTGTGTGTGTGTGTGTGTGTGTGTGTGTGTTGAGAACATTTAAAATCTACTCTTAAAAATTTGGAAGTTTACAGTACATTACTATTAACCATGGTCATGATACTGTGCAATAGATCACTGAAACATATTCCTTCTCTCCAACTGAAACTTTTTACCATTTGACCAACCTTTTCTCTTTTCCTGTGTTGTTTCCTCCCACCTTCTCACCCTGGTAACCAACATTCTACTCTCTGCTTATGTGAGTTTAACTTTTTAATATCTCACTTATAAATGAGATCATGCAATATTTGTTTTTCTGTGCCTGGTTTATTTCACTTAAGACAATGTCCTCCTGGTTCATCCATGTTGTCACTGAGTGGGACTTTGTACCTTTCCCTCTTAGCAACTGCTTCCTTCCTCCAAGCCTGCCACACCTAATGAAGCTTTTTAAAATCTCCCAATCTGGCCGCAGATATTTTCTGAGCTGCTACTGGACTTCCATCCATAAAAGCCTGTGCTTCTGTGTACACTTACTTTGTATCGGTGGTCCTCAACAATATATACTTTTAAATGACCTGTCTTTGAGCTCACTGATTTCTACATCTGGTTGATAAGTCTGCTCTTGAAGCTCTCTATGGAATTCTTCAGTTCAGTTCTTTTTTCTTCCTCTCCAGAATTTCTGTTTGGTTCTTTTTTTTTTTTTTTTATGGTGTCTGTCTCTTTCTTGAACTTCTAATTTTGCTCACGTGTTGTTTTCCTGATTTTGTTAGTTTTTTATTTGTGTTATCTTGTATCTCATTGAACATCTTTAAACTGTTTATTTTTAATTCTTCATAAGGCAGTCTGTAGAGCTCCATTTCTATAGAGTCAGTTAGTCGTGATTTATTTTATTCCTTTGGTTGTCATTTAGCCTGACTAGCTTTACATTGGTGTCTGTGTTTGAAAGAACAGGCATCACTTCCAGTCTTTACATACTGGCTTTGGCAAAAAGAGTCAAAGAGCCCATCCAGAGATTCTAGGTGTACCAGCTAGTAGGGTCCATGGTTGGGCTTGCTGCTGGAGTTCTAAAGTAGACTGGCCTTGTGCCTGGGCTAACAAGCAAGTTGGCCTGGCACTAAGTTCTGTCAGTGCAGACCTGGAGCTTTAGCCCAAAGGGGCTGGTTTAGGTGTTGGAATACACTGGGAAAGGCCTAGTGACTGCCTTGTGCAGGCATGGCTGGAGATGGGTTTATGGAACTTGACTCTCTAGGCAGGCCTAGCAACTGGTTCCACAGTGGGTAGCCTGAAGCCTGGGTTCATGGGTGCTAACTCATCTCTGGGGCAGGCCTTGAGCCTGAGTCAGTTGGGACCAGCCCATTACTGGGATGTACCTGGTGCTTGGGTATGAGGGATCGGCCTACACCTGGGCCAAGTAGCATCAAGCTAATTGGCTGCAGAGTCCCCTGGGGTAGGCCTGGTTCCTGGGTCAGTGGGTGGGTAGACTTGGAGCACGGGTTCTTAGGGGCCAGCTCAGCACTGGAGTCTATTGGAACAGGCTTTAACTCTAGGTCTATTAGAGTCTAGGGCCACAGGGGCCAGCCTAGAGCCTGGGGCTCTGTGGGCTGTCCTGGTTCTCGGGTGGTCCTGAAGCCTGGATTTACAGAGTCCAGTCTGGCACTGGGGTTCACTAGGGTGGGCACATTGCCTGGATTTACTAGGGAAAAGGTGAAGCCTGGGTCTGAGGTTGTCAACTTGGCATGAGGGAAGGTGTGGGGTCTGGGTTTGCATGGGCTATTCTGGAGCCTGAGTTCTTGGGAGCTGGCTGGTGGGCACAGGCCTAATTCTGGGGTCTTCAGTGAAGTCAGGTGCTCATCTAGCTAGCCTTCTCTCTTGCAGAGGGTATCTGTCTCTGGTACAGGGCTCAGGCTTGAGAGAATGGTGACATGGGTTGTCGAAGTGTCCTTCCTAGACTCTTTAATGCATCTTGTATTATTTCTGTGCTATACCCAGATGCTCTAATCTGTCACATAGGCTCCTTAACATTTGTGAAATTCTTTTCATAAATAGATTTTTGTTTAAATGGATAGTTTTACACAGAAATGAGTGCTGGAAATTTTTATTCTGCCATCATGCTGATGTCACTCTTTATAAATCACATTGATATATATAGGTACCTTATTTATATATATAAAAATCAGGTTTAGAAATGTGATTTATATATATAAATGTGTAAATTATATAGATAATATATAAATTTATATATATTATACATATAAATTTAAGTTAATATTTATACTTAGTTTATAAGACTTGCAGTGTTAAATGATGTACTGCATATTAAACTCTTAGCACAATGACAGCACAGCAATGCCTAGTAAATAGTAAATATCCTAAGATACCATCATTTAATATTACATCTCTTAAAATTCTGCAAGGATTGAGCTCCAGATCACTTTTTCCCACTCATAGTATTTTCAAATAAAGACTATGCAATTTTAATTAGCATAATATGCAACATACTACAGATTTATGTAAAGTTTCTTTGGACTACTTTGGAAAAAGGTTTTAAGGGTATAGCATTGGGTAGTGTCATTGAAAAGGGCTATGGATTAATGAGAAGAGAGAAGATATAGAAAGATGCCAGAGTAAAAATTCTTGAGAAATGGGAGATAGAGAGAATTTCAAAAAGGTTATATTTTCAGTTACTTAATAAGCAACAAGTTTGCTTACAGCCCATTGTAGAGGCTAAGGCAACCAATGAAACATATTTTATTTACTTAAAACACAGTGCATAGACTGACATGTCTATAATATTTGGATCTTTATGTGTGGGCGTTATTGTTTGCAATCATGTTTTTATCTTCCAAATCTCTCTTGAGCTATTTTTAAATGGAGTTTGAGCATTCCCAGTCTAAAAATACAAAGTTTCAGATGATCTAAAATCCAAAACTTTTTGAGCACTGACATGAAACTCAAAAAAAAAAAAAAGTGCTCATTGGAGCATTTTGGATTTTGGATTTTTGGATGTGGGGTGCACAATCAGTGTGTGTTATGCAAATATTTAAAAATCTAAAAAATATGAAACTTAAATCCTTCTGGTCCTAAGCATTTTGGATAAGGGATACTCAACTTGCATTTAGTGAAGATGTGAGTCTAATAGGAAAGACAGGTAAGAGAACAACTTGTTTTTAACACCTTGGTCAAAACTAATTTTTTTTAGAATAGAGTTTTTGTTTGTAAACTTATATTGTTTTACATTGGCTGTTTTATGTTATTTTTAAATAATGCAACTCATATTTCAGATTTGACTTAATGATCACATGGAAATCTTTAATGAATCCTATCTTTTACCTCTACTCTTAAATCACTCTTCTATTTTTCTAGTCAAATGCATTTTTTTTTTTATAATTTGGGATATATCAACCTTCTTATTAAAATTTCTATTGAAGCAGGACTAAATGTATATTAATTTTCTTCATGGGTTTATTTATTGTGTTTACAACAAAATTTTCACCCATAGTGATCTTTTCACAATTGTGGCTTTTTTTATTCTTTACTATTTTCACTTAAATCATCTTTGTATGAAGATTACTGTAATAAGTATACATTTTTTTACTGTCATTTGTAAATTGTTATTAATTTGGCCTTCTGTTTATTGTTTTATGCTTGGTTTGCTGATTCCCTTTTTAGCTAGCAAATAAGATTTCTCTAAGAATTTCAGAAATAATTCAATTTGTAATCTCAAAGTTTTATTAAGGTTACTTTCACAGAGTATCTTCTTTAGGAGGACATTTAGGAGAACTATGTCAAGAGTCTGCACTACCAAGAATGAGTATGCTTATTTGTGCAACTGGCTTTTCTTGTACTTTATTGGGACATTAATTTATGCATTTGACTATGTTGCTTTTATATTGGCTGCTAAGAATTGTAGGACAATTATTTATGAACCATGTGGTTAATATACTTGGTTTTTAAAGCTGTAGATTTGCAATATTTTTTAAAAAGTTGATAAAAATTTGGAGATGACTCTATCAACTTTTCAAATAACTTCTCAAATGACTGATCAGAGAAAGCTCTATTTTTACTTTGATTAACTAAGTTAAAAACACTGACTGAAAAAAAACCTATTCAACGTTTGTCCAGTGCATAAATGCAAAAATCAAAAGCAGTTTACATTTGTTTTGGTTCAGATAAAAAACATCAGAATATTTAAAAATTATCTGCTTCCTAAGCTTTTAATTATGTAAGAATAATAAATCTTGAAGATGTACACTAGAATAAATTCCAGAAAAATGAGCTAAATAATTTATTTTTTATCACTGGTTTTCAAATAACCCAGGGTTAAACTAAGAGAAAATTCATTAAAGAAATCTTGCATAATTAAGCAAGCCTTTTTAGCTATCTTTGGTTGTCAGTCATTTATTGCATATGCATTTTTACTTTGGAAATTATGGCCATGAATCCAGAAACTATATTTGTCTTGTTTGCATCATCTCATTAGTGCCTAGCATAGTGCTTGGCTATGGTTTGTGTTCAATAAATATTTAATTAAGAACAAATCTTAACACACACTTCACATACAGAAAACTATTTTAAATCTGTTTAGACTACCAATATATTATACCTTGGTTTAGGGGAAGAGGGGTTGTTGGCCAGATTGCTGCTGTTCTTGTTGTTATTTGACCCGTTAACTCCTGTCTCAATTCTGCTTTGGAATTTTTATTTACCCAGCTTAGATTAGAAATTATTTGAGGATCATCACTAAGCCAATACTCAGGATTCATACTTTTAATCTACTATTTTTGGGCTTTCTACTAATAATAACACATAGCCTGCTTTATTATATTATTTTTTTCCGTTTGAATAAGTAGGTTCATTTTGGTAACCATCTTTCTAGCAGTCCTTAAAAACAATCTTTACTTCTGTGTTCTAAAAGCACTTCAAACACTACAATTCTAAATATTTTGGGATCCACGTCAACATTGATTTAGATGTGATGAAGTCTGGACAATCCATCAATCCTTCCTGTATATTCCAGTGACCCGGTGTCACTGTTTTTTTTCAAGATTAATTAATCTTTCAATTGATAACAAATGTATTTTTCTTCCTAAGACTTTTAACCTTAACATCTCTGTGGATGCATGTTCACTGTTACATGATGAATCATACTGGAGGACATATTCATGGTACCCCTGAAAACTGGATCTCTATGTTGTAAAATATCTAGAGCTTACTTCTTTTATCAGTATAATCAAACAGTTTCCTGTAAGTTATACATTACTATCACAGTGCTTACATTTTTTATCTGGGAATTCAAAAGACTTGCTCAGGCAGAAAGGGAAAACATAAGATGTTATATTCAAAGGGCATGAGGCCTTTGATTTTACTACATGTGGATTCTATGATTTTTCTACTATGAATTATCTTATTTTCCTATTTTTCTAGTTGAATACTTTCATGGCTTTTACTCTTACTATAAAGCCATCAGGGTAAATGTAGAAAGCAAATACTGTTCTGAAAGAATTTTGTGATTAACTCATTCCAGTTTTCATGCTTTTATTTTTTCTTTGATACTAATGTTGTAAATAACATAACTTACTTTTTCTAAAAGTTTCAAGAAATCAGTAAATGTTTTTTAAAAGAACAAACATCATTTCTAAAATTCTGGAATTATTTGATCCTGGAATTCTAAAGCTTTATATAAGATCTTTAAAAATATCTCTCAGCTAATTCTGCCAATACACAATTTTAGTGAGTGCTGAGCAGTGATTGCATACAAACACACACAGAGAATTTTATGCCTTAATGGCAAGATCTCAATTCCCGCTATTGCCTCTTGCCCTGTATCTTCTTGATTACTCATTTGTTAGCTGTTTTGCCTCTTCTACATTTAAGCATAGACCTTTGTTCTAAATTAAAATATAATATAAATATTTAAATTAGTATATACATGAGAAAGAATACTTTCAGTGAATCTTCAAGTGAACTTTAATGTACAGGTGGCCTAATACTCCTGATGAGTTATTTTTTCTAAATTTATTATTAGAAATTTAGAAATTACTGCAAATATGTCTTTCTTAGCCATCTCCCTGACAAAAGCAAAAAAAAAAAAAAATGTATAAGAAAAAGAAAAGAAAAAAAAAAGAAAGAAATCAACAAATCTATAAACAAATCAACCTAGGGTCCCAATTTCATTACTCATTTTTTTCTTCTCTTTAAGGGAAGTGATTTACTTTTTAAAATGTTGTGCCAAGGAAATAAAAGAAAAATTTAATCATAACAAGCCACAAAAAAAAATCCAGTAGCAGAACCCACAAACATTTTACAATCACTACACTTGAAAAATTAGAAAGAATAGTAAATAATATTCTTAAATCTGGCAACAAAATAGAATATTTATTATAGTCACATAATGAGAATATGTAATTTTAAAAATTTTAAAAAAACAACTTCCCTTCTTTGCTGAGTAGAGTAATATAGAAATTCATGGGAAAATGTGTTTATTGTGAAAATTAAGTGTTAGTGACATAAACTAAGTATTATACAATACAACTATGTAGGATTCTAAATTCAAGTATAAATTTATTTTTTCACATCAAAAAAATATCTCTAGATGGCAGTAGTACAGAATATTTCCATATGGGTATTGTGCATTATTTAAATCTGATTTTTATTCTGCTCACTGGAGTTGCAGATGGTGGTATAATTAAATTTTGACAGGGACCTCCAGCTACCTGTTAACCTCAATCCAAACTTGAAAACTCTGTACCACACAGTGGACTATAATTTCTATAATCTCAATTTCACTGAGTCCTGGGTGCATAACCTCTTTTTCCTCTTTTAAATATATCTATGCTGTTTGCATAAATGTAGCCATAACAAAATAAGACAATTTCATATTATGAAGATTATAATACTAAACTTAGACCAGAGACAAAATTGTAAGGACTTTGATAGCAAGGCCATGTTTTATTCCTATTCATAGTCCCCCCCACATATAATTTTTCATCAATTAGTTTACTCAGGGAAAAGTTATAGAGTGATTCCTGAAAAAGAAATTGAATGAATCATGCTTTTCTTTTTATATATTTTTGTGATTCCATGAAGAATCACATTCATGAGATTGTATGTATTTGTTAGAAATAACTTCTTTTTCCGTGATTAATCATGTCGCAACCAACCCAGGTGCCCAAGTGAAAAAATGGTATACAATTTTGATCTCTTTCTTCCAATTTGAAATATGTCAAATCTCCATTACAAGGTTGTTCATGAATCTAACCCATGTACTCCATCCTCATTGTCATTATATGTGCCTGGGACCTATTTCTTCCAGGAATTGTTGAGCCCTACTTTTTATCTTTTTCTTCCAATATATGCTCTACATTGTCAAGAAAGTGACAATGTAAAAATACATGTGATTATGTATCTGCTGAAAAAACCTTTGAGGGATATTTACTTGTTACATGCAGTATGTACTGTAAGGCTCTTGGAATGGTAAAAAGGCCCTGGGCTGTGTTGGCATTACTTACTTCTCAGCTTTATTACCTGTCAGATGTCTTCTTATGTCCAAATTATTGTCTTCCTGAAACGCCCTCCTTTTATTCCTTTATCTGACATACTTCTTTCTATCCTTCAAAACTGAACTCCAGGTCACCTCCTGAGAAACCTTTTTCTGACAGTCTTATTCTGAATTGTATGTCTCTCCTTTATTCTAGTTATATCTTTTGCTATATTGCCATGAAGAACTGACTTAAAATCCTCTATTAAACTTTTAAGTATTATTAACAGAAGATCATTATGCATGTATTTGTCCTATTAACCTGCATAATACCTGCATTGTAGGAGGTGATTAAAAGTAAGGAAATCGATTTCTTTTCTATTTACGGTATGTGTGATGGTTAACTTCGGGTGTCACCATGACTGTATTAAAATACATAAATATAGCTGGTAAAGCATTATTTCTAGGTATATTTGAGAAGTAGTTTCTGAATGATATTGGGATTTGAACCAGTGCACTGAGTAAGAAAGATTCACCTTCAGTGTGAGCAGGGACACTCAGTTAGCTGAAGACTGGGTAGAACAAAATGGCAGAGGAAGGTAGGTTTGCATTCTCTTTTCTGGAACAAAGGAACCCTAATTTTCCCACTTTTGGACATTAGAACTCTAGGTTCTTCAGTCCTCGGGCTCTGGGACTTGCACCAAGGTCTCCACCATCTCCAAATCTCCACTTCCACCCAGGTTCTCAGGCCTTTGGTCTTGGACTGAGAGTTATAAAATTGGGTCTCCCAGTGAAGGTTCTTAAGCCTTCTGACTTGGACTGAGTCACACTACTGGCTTCCCTGGATCTCTAGCTTGCCCAAGGCCCATTGTGAGACTTCTTAGCCTCCGTAATCACATGAGCAAATTCCTCTAATAAATCCCCTTTCATCATCTACCTTTCTCTCTCTCTCTCTCTCTCTCTCTCTCTCTCTCTCTCTCTCTATGTATGTGTGTATACACACACACACACACACACACACACACACACATATATTTGTGTATATATAAGATATATATTTTCTATTGGTTCTATCTCTGGAGAACCCTAATATAGTGCATAATGCCTAGTGGTACAGACATAATTAGTTAAGGGAGACAATTACAAAATAAAATATAAACCAATGAGATTTTTGTAACCTGTTTTTCTCCTTCTTTTTGAATAAAAAATTGAATCTTAGTATATTGCATAATATAAAACAACTGTGAATCTCAACTTCCTGAGTGCATAACTGCCATGAATTTCTAGTAGTTCTTCTGTAAGGATAATTTTTAAAAAGTATTTATTGTATAGGCTTATCTAAAGGATTAAATATGTAATGTACATGAAGATGACTACCTAACATTTGGCACATAGTAAAGCTACATTGTGCATGTTCAAAAACCTGGACATGTGTGTGTAATTCTCCATGTTTGAATTTTTCCTGAGCTTAATTAATCTCTGATTTTGTAACCTTTGGGAGGTTACTTAATCTCAGTATTCAAATTATAAAATAATAAGGTTATTATGAATATTAAATGAAATTTTCTATATGAAGTGCCTGACATATTGCAAGCATTCAGTAAACATTAGCTAGTGTTAATATTATTAGAGTAGGTACTTAATAAATGATTATTTCCTGAGTTTTCTTCCCACTCATGCCTCAATATAAGTATGAAAAGTAGTTAGGTATTCTGACAGCAGCCACTATGGGAGATCATTAAGAATTTTGTGTTAGGAATTTTAACATACAAAAACAATTAGAAGAATGTTTTCAGATAGTAAAGAGTGATAAAAATTGTTCATGTTTCATGAATTTTTTTTCTTCTGATTGATTATCATATTCTGAAGATTATTTTTTTAGTAACTAATGTTTTCACAATTGGACAGGAGCATTCAATCGAAATTGAGGACACCATGGGATTTATATATGTAGCAGTAGTGTCCTTCAGGTATTGATAATGATGTCTCATTGCTTCAAATCTTAATCCTTCACAAATTTCCTCTATTAACGATAAAGACAATTGTATTATTTCATCTTAAAATGCAGTAATTGCTTAAGTTATCTGTTTCCTTACTATTTTCTAATTTTATGACTTCTGAGTCAAGTTTTAATATATGTGACATTTTATTTGAAGGATAAATAATAGGTTTTTATTTTGAGATGCCTACAGTTATACACTGCATTAAACATTAAAGAGAGAAAACTGAAAATGACTGCAGTAAAATGTTGCTATCATAGCAACGTTGTATTTGTTTTAACTTATTTTCTGTGTTAATCTAAGATTGAATAACCAGTTGAGACTTTCTATTTATCGTAAAATAGTTACAATTTCAGGCCAATTTTAGTGAGGTTCTTTTTAAATATTTTAACATTATCTGCTTTTATTTCTGGAAGATGCAAGCATATAATCAGTGGTGCCTTATTTGAATATCATGATTGAAATAAACTTGATAAGTATATTATCAAGTTTATTGGTGAGTTAATTTATCAAGTTTATTTCAATCATGAGTAAATTAAATCATGAGTAAATTGAACCTTGATAAGTTTATTTCAATCAGGAGTTAACAAATTAACAAAGTAGTAATAACTCTATTTATAAAGAAGTAAATATTTTATTTGAAATAGTGGCAAAAAATTTCAAAATTCTAAAATCAAAAGTTTTACCTTACCACTGACAAATTTCTGAACACATCCTTCTCTGGCTTTTGAACTATTATCTTCCCATTTTTAAATGGCCCAAAACACTCATATTACTGCTAATTAATTCCAATACATAATGAATTTTAACAAGTTTTGTAGAAATAATATTTTAAAACCTGTAAGTGGTGTAGACTCTTAACTAGATACAGAAAACGTGTTAAATATTTTATTAGTAATGCTTATATTTGCTCATGGGATTTAGTTCTTCCTAGTGCTCTTAGTTCTTTGTTTTATGGTATAAACACAACCTCTTTCTCTGTTTTTATATTGCATTCTGATATGGTTTGGCTGTGTCCCCACCCAAATCTCATCTTTAATTGTACTCCCATAATTCCCATGTGTTGTGGGAGGTACCTGGTAGCAGATAATTTGAATCATGGGGTCGGTTTCCCCCATACTGTTCTTATGGTACTGAATAAGTCTCACAAGATCTGATGGTTTTATCAGAGGCTTCTGCTTTTGCATCTTCCTTACTTTCTCTTGCTGCTGCCATGTAAGATGTGTCTTTCACTTGCTGCCATGATTGTGAGGCCTCCCTAGCCATGTGGAACTGTAAGTCCAATTAAACCTCTTTTTCTTCCCAATCTTGGATATGTCTTCACCAGCAGCATAACAGTGGAATAATACACATTCCAACTTTAAATTAATGGTATGGTTTTAGCTTTACTTATCTAATCCTAGCTCTGCTATGATCTAGTTCCAAAATATGCCACTTAGTCTCTTTAGTGACTCTAAGCTGCACAAAGGAAGGATCATACCTGTTCTTTATATGTACAGAATGTTTCTGTTATAGGGCTGCCCCCTTCACTCCAAAAATGATATAACTTGGATTTAGAAGCAGTTAAATATTTTCTCTTTCAAACCATTTTAAAGTGGGATCTATCAATCTTGAATTACATATTTGCAACAAAAATGCACGATTTCAAATATGCACCATGGAAAGATGCTTAGCCTATCATTCAGTGTTTAGAGCTTAACGCATGTTTTAATTTTGTTTCACACAGTAACTTTTTTTTAGAATATAGGGAAACAAGGGTGGTTTTTTGTTTTGTTTTGCTTTGTTTTTCAGTTCTCTAAGAAATTTCTAATTTGCATTTTATGTTTTTATCCTTTCTGTAAGCAAGCTTCTTACTTTATTTCTTTAATTTAAATCGGATACATCTGTCCTGTCTTCTCTCAAATCCTATCTTTTTTGTTAAGTCTTGCTCATTTTTCCTGCCACTGAATGTCTCTATATGAAGCCCCATAGCAGTCAGTACCTTTCTTATCGAACATAGAATAAAATCTCCTTGAAGGCAAACATCTCATGTAATTATTCAGTGCTAGCACTCTGCTTATTATATAACAAGCTGGAAAAGTGCTTGTTAAAATGAACTAAAAAGCTGTTAAAGTCAATGCTCGACTTCAGTTATGGTCTATTTTAGTATCATTTGCAAGCTATTAGTTCTCTATTTCATGTTTATAGTCAGTCTCATGCTACTAGAAGAGAGAAAAAAATTAAAAATAGGATAATTGTTCTAAACATGCGTAACAAATACTTCTAGGATATTGGAAAAGCACAGTGAAATATACGGAAACTTCTGTTTGTTTTTTTAAGATTACTATGCCTTGAATAATCAACTACCACAGGTGTTTCCTTTTCCTATGTGGACTATTTAAATTACATACATTAAAAATGGTAAATTTCCATGTGCTATGTTATTTATTTAGAATTAAATTAGTATAAAAACAATTATAATAATCGAATTATACTTAGTGGATTTCCCTAACCTGGGTTGCAAATAGCATAGCAAGTAACACAATTGTAAAACATACATTAAAAAATTAGTGATTTTACATGTACAATGCAACTAATCATCTTCTAGCCTTCAGCTATTAATGATTTCAGGGGCCACCAAATAAGGCCCTGCTTTGCCTCCTGCCTGATTTGTTTTTAGTAATAAGGCCAAGAAGACTAGCATTCCCAAATCTCAAAAAAGGTTTAGCACATAGCCGTACTTGCTTACAATTTCTTAGCTGATGCCATGCTCTTCCTTGACAACCCAAGATAATAATTGAGTGCAACAGGAGTACTAGGACGTGAATATTTCTGTTTACCATACAGGATTTTTGCCACTTAGTCTTTGCCTTAAAGTAAACTTGTCCAACCCGGGGTGCACAGGTTACATGTGGCCCAGGATGGCTTTGAATGCAGCCCAACACAAATTCATAAACTGTCTTAAAACATTATAAGATTTTTTTCAACTGTTTTTAGCCTGCCAGCTATCCTTCATGTTAGTGTATTTTATGTGTGGCCCAAGGTAATTCTTCTTCCAGTATGGCCCAGGGAAGACAAAAGATTGGACACCCCTGCCTTAAAGCTTTCCATCGGGTTGGCCAAGACACATTTGTATCACAATCTTACTTTATTCCTACCAAATCCTGCTTAACCCTTCCTTTGTTTTTTTGTAGGCACAACCCTACAATAGACTGCTTGCATTCAAAATTTTGTATCCACATCTCCTTTTCAGAGCCTAACACAATAGTGTCAGAAGCGGGGTTTGGGGAGTACATTACTCTTTGCTTTACTGACAACAAGAACATCACAAGGGGTTTGTGAGATGTGGATAATCCTTAACAAAACGTGGAGAGTCGATTGCTATAATTCTCACTGATAGCGACTTAGTGACTTGAGGAATGCCTCAGTGGAGGTTAATAACCTTGTCCTTGCAGTGAATTAAAAGTTTGAAAAATGTAGAGGGAATTGTGCATGCCAGAACAATGGAATTAACTGGTTGTTATTAAAAAGGATTGAGGCTTGATGGAGGAATAATAAAAACTTCAGGGAATTTTTTTTTTAAAGTGAAAAACTAACAGTAAAGACCTAAGAACGTGTTTGGGGTAGTTCACAAAATAGCCCTTATTGATTATGGTAGGAAGGCACATAAATGTTACTTAAGCTCAGGATTTAATAATTAAGGCAATTTAACTTAACCCAGCTGAAGAAAGTTGGTTGTACCACTATTATTTGGAAAAACTGGAACCCTTCAAACCCAGGAAGGAGACATCAAGATATAAAATATGGACTTAGGGATTTCGACTTCCAGACTCTTCTGATTCTCAAAAACTGAAGAGGTGACCTCCCTATTAAAATACGGCATTCTTCAGAGCCTAAGTCAATATCATTATCTAGGAGACACCTGAGAGGCTTCTCCCATCAAGTCCATAGGAAAACCCGTCAACCTCACATTTTCTCTTGGCTGCTAGAGGATAACTATGATTAAGTGCTAGCAGAACTCAACCGGGAATATCCAGGCCTGATAAAATAGGAAAATACTTCACCCTGGAAGAGCTACAAGAATTAGCTCACATTAATGGAAGTCAAGGGAGTACCTGTGGTACTAAATATTGAAGATGTTTGATCAAGAGAGCTGGAATATAGGATTAGATTAGGATAATCTTCACTTGAGCTCACATACTTGAGACACAGAATTTAATATTTGATAAGTATCCTAGGGCACTATGCAAATTCTTCATGAGAGTGGCTTCTAGAAAACTGGAGAAAGTGTGACCTATGCTGAATGAGGTTGAAATACCAGTAATGCAATCACAAATGGCAAAGGAATGGATTAAAATGCTCAGGGAGTTGAGCATGCTGGAATGGATACATTTTTGAGCCTAGAAGACTCACCAAAAGACAATGTAGCATAGGACGATAACAAGTAACACTGTTCACCAAGACTATCAGGCATTTGTTGATGAGAGAGGCACTAAAGACTTCTAAGTTTGCTCTCCTCTACAAGCCAGGAATGGTGGTAGAAGAGACTGTCAATGAACTTGCCTTATTGATAGCAACGTGAATTGTGATCTCAAAGACACAGTGGTCGGGTTATAACACGTAATCATCAGAAAGGCTTTTAGTGCTGCTCAAGTCAAAGTGGCAGCCAAAGGAAAATGACCTGCAAAGCTTCAATAGTACCACTGTCTCGGGACTTACAGAGCCCTGATCCAAAGGCATAAGATTCCATAAAATAGCATCTAGATAGGCACCTGTTTTAAAACACTGGAAGCAGGGGAGCAGGCCTACAACCATATAATTCACTGGTTTTGTCAGATATTTTATTATCCAGAAGAAACTATCCTAAGAGAGTATCAGAATGGCCTGCTGCAAGTGCAGCTGAAGTGCCTTCTTAAAGGCTATATCCTCCGAGATAATCTATACACATGGAATCAGAGAACTCTTTATGATCCTGTGTACCTGGTAGAAAGAATGCAGGGGTCTAGGACCAAGGAATAGAAGAACAAGTGGTTTACTTACCAATTATTCTCCATGACCAACTGAGGGACTTATGCTTCCTATCCTTACAACTCTGAGATATGCGAAATTCTCCTCAAGTCCCAAAATGGAGCCCCTGAAGTGACATACAAGAGATCCTTTGAGTTGTAAGCTATAGCTGCCATCTAGTACGTTTGCCTTCTTATGTTTATGAATCTACAGGCAACAGGAAGAGTCACATCCTAATACAGAATAATTTCACCTGATTCTCAGGAGGAGGTGGGACTATCATTAAACAACTGGGAGAAGAAAGCCTTTATGTGAAACTCAGATCATCCCCTTGGGAACTAACCCACACCTACGATAATGGCATTATTCCATTTTCCCTTCCTGTCTTAGTCCATTTTCTGTTATTAAAACATAATACCTTGGAATGAGTAATTTTTAAAGAAAATGCATTTATTTCTCATGGTTCTGGAAGTTGAGAAGTCCAATAGGATGGTGCTGGCATCAGATGAGAGTCTTCCTGCAATGTCACGCCATACAAATAGGCAGAAGGGCAAAAAATCACTTGTGAGAGAGACTTCACTTCTGTAAGTAAATCGTTCCTGCAATAACTAACCCACTTTCATTACAATGGCATGAATCCATTCATAAGTGTGGAGTTCCCATGTCTACACACTTGTTCAAGGTACCACCTCTTAATCCTGTTACATTGGCAATTAAGTTTTGAACACATGCACTCTTGTGGTACTTATTTAAACCGAAGTGTTCCATCTCTATCCTCCAAAATTTGTCTCATTCTCACATGCAAAATGTATTAATTCCATCCCAATACTCTCAGAAGTTTTAAATCACTCCAGCATCAACTTAAAAGTTCCAGTCTCGGGAGAGATCCAAGACAGCCGATTAACAACAGCTCAGGATTTTAGCTCCCAGTGAAAGCACAGAGAGCAAGTGGACGCCGCAATTTCAGACGAATTTCTGTGGAACACAAACTGGGAAATTCCCGGCGGAGGAGCCACACGGGTCGCCAGCGCGACTCTTTTGGCCGGCGCAGCTGTTTTGCCAGCGCCCCGGCTTGGCGCAGCGCTTCTCAGTGCAGAGTATATGCGACTGGGTGCCCCCTGAGTCGGGCTCAGCTGGTCCCATCCCCAC